>SZWC01022918.1:10683-24278 GCA_023375785.1 Penium margaritaceum
ATCTATATCTATATCTAAATCTATATCTATATCTATATCTATATCTATATCTAAATATATTTATATCTATATCGATATCTATATCTATATCTATATCTTTATCTATATCTATATCTATATCTATATCTATATCTATATCCATATTTATACCCATATGTATATCTGTATCTATATACATATATATAGATAGAGATATAGATATATATATATCTAATTCTTTATCTAGACTAATATTGATGAATATATATATATCTATGTCTATAGTATGTGAAGTCTATGTCTATGGCTTTGTCCATGCATATTTCTATGTCCATGTATATGTCCATTTACATTTTTACAGTCAAGTAGGCACATTCTGGCCTTGCGCATCATTCATATCTATGTGAAATCATGAATTTTATATTTTATAAACCTCTTCTTTTTTTCTCTTACTTACATCTTTCTTGTGATGTGCAGATACCCCGGTTTGGCAGAAAGCACATCTGCCATTCACGGTGATGTCCAGGGGGAAACAAAATAGAAAACCTTCTTCACATTGGCTTCACGTTCTTGCTCCACATATTTCTCATTTGACGTGGCTCTCCGGTTCAGTCTTTCCACATTAATTTCGCACGTGTGCTCGATCCGCGAGCAGATCGGGCCCCAAGTCATTTTCAATGAAAAACGTGTAGATAAAACTGCTGTGTAAGCGTCGTCGAGGGACCGATCGGCGTTCGATCGATCCCTCGACAAAATTTGAGGGAAGGGGGATAGCACGATTGTCAAACTAGCCGTCTATGTTGACGGCCGCCGGCATTTCAGCCGGTCGCGCGCGGACCTGGATTTTGCAAGCGAACCAGCCTCATGCCGTATGGTGACGCTGGCCCGAACCGTCGTCGTCGCGTGGCCATCGCAAACCGAACCCGCGACGACGCCCCTGCATTGCAAACGTCGGAGCGTCGTCAAATTACAACATACTGCTTGCGATTGCGCCTTTTTGGTTCTCTAGAATCAATCGCAGAATCATTCCCCTCCCGCTAATTCTTCATGATTCTAAGGCCAGCTGCACGAGGGACAGGAGGTTAGCATCGGGATAGGGCGTTCGATGTACATTGTGTAGAGGTTGTTGATGGGTTCCATTGCAATGACAAAGAGGAGTGGGGCAATGGGGCATCCTTGTCGAACCCCAGTTAGTGTGTTGATTTGTTTGGAGACGGCTCCATTTATGAGGAAGCTAGTTCAGGTGGTGTGCAAAGATGCTTGGATCCATTGGGTGAAAACGAGCGGGAACCCCATTGCATGCATGGTCTGAAAGAGGTGTGGTCTTAGAAGCGTATCGTACGCTTTTTCAAAATCTGTGAGAAGGAAGGTCAATTTTTCTCCAGTATTTTCTGCCCAGAACTGTAGATCGAAAATATAAGACAACGTATCTTTAATGTTTCGTCCATGCACGAACCCTGTCTGTTCAGGGCTAATGATGTGAGGAAGTATCTGTTTTACTCTTTCGGCGAGTACTTTCATCAAGATTTTGTAGTCGGTGATACAACCCTATTCATTAAAGATGACAAAAATCTAGGAAAAGCGGAAGCAATACTGGAACTTAGGAAAACAATGACTGGTCTTAAAGCAAACAAAGCAAAAACTCTACTTTTCCCTGGGAACCAGTCCAGCCAATCCATCACAACACAGGTCTTCACCATAACTACAGAACCACAACGAGTCCTCGGACTCTATCTAGACAAGGACCTAGACCAGAAAGACATGTGGGAGAAAATATCCCAAAAGATCCGAGACGCTGCGGAAATGTGGCGCCGGCTGCATCTCACAATCCAGTCCCGACTGGTAGTCATCAACTCCTACCTTATCGCAAAAATCATGTTCCAGTCAGATCTCTCGAACCCATCGGCAACAACCCTAAATCAGATTAAAACTACTCTTCTAAGTTTTCTCTCATCGTCAAAAATAGACGGAAAGCTACGCTTTATAAACAAAAATCTAGCCATCACCCCGCGCGAAGACGGTGGTCTCGGTATGCTATGGCCACCGACTCTAATCCAAGCACAAGGAGCACTATACATCTACAAACTACTTACACCGGGACATGAACATTGGAAGTTACTCGCATGTGAAACGAACGTGTCTACTAAAAAAGGCCATCTCTTCCTCTCACACCCTCTCATTATCAAGTCCAAACTCTTGCGAAAATCAAGATGGACAGAAAACCTGAAAAACTTCCTCAACACTAAACCGGAAATACAACCGCCGGCACTAATTATCCAAGGACTTTTACAAGAATACGTTGCGTACAACAGATTCATCCTCAAACCCGGAGGGAAACCATATGGAATTGATCAGCGAGAAGGTTTCCTACTAACCGAGGAATACCAAGTCAAAGATCTTTTCCCGGAGATCGCATCATCGATCTTTCCAGATTTTGCACCTAAAATAATCTTGGAGCACAAGATCCAAAGACGAAACATTCTCAACAAAGTACGTAGCTCAATCCCCCAAACTTGGTCACACCTCATCACCAACCGCATACTCCCTACTCTGAACGACAGCAGCATCTGGTGTCTAACAGATTTTGCAAACCAACAACAACAACTCGTCAGTAGAATTTCCTTGATTGAAACGGTGCTTATGGCGGAAACTTTAGCTGTCGAACCTGATCTCTCTCTCACAAAAGCAAACTACCCACTTAGACCACTCCTCACTCTGGAAGGTTGGACACCAATTCATGTCAAAGATGAAAAGGTCTTAGGAGTATGCACGGACACACGCAATCCCAACTGGAGGTTACTGGGGAACAAACCGAAACTAATGAGGCTGTACCGAGACCTCCTACCCATCGAACTAAAACCACTTGAATACGCAGAAAAATGGTCCGTAAGTCATAACATAATATGCCAACCAAACTTCATCTAGCAACTATTACAAGCTGACGCAATTCCCGTCAAAGCCCGAGATGTGGGGCTGCATATTTTTATCTTCAGCATACAAGTTCGTGAGAGAATGAAATTCTTCCCACCACCCTTCGTGAACATCTGTCCACTCTGTCTTCTTTACGCAGAAACAATCCAACACGCTTTTCATACATGCCCTAAAATCAGCCAAGTGATCGAAAAATGCCTCCACTGTCTGCAACTTTTCTGCAACAAATTGAGCGAACACCCCTTTCTTTTTCAAAATATACATCCTAGGTTTCAGTGGTGGCATTCCCTCCGGTGCATTACTTTCCACGAAATCTGGAAGTATCATTGTGCTATCTCCCTAGGCAATCGCAAACCTTTAAAGAACCCAACAGCTCTCCTATGTATAAATATTTTCAAAGCTTTCGAAGATCATCTCAACCTCCACCTTCTCTCGTTGGCCAACTCGACTCCAAAACGAGCATGCACAGTCTTACAAACTCTCTCGATGACCCCGACAATCTGCCTTTTGGACAAAAAACTTGACCCTCCGCATCTAGTCCTTGCCCCCGCTCTACGCAACATCTGGTTAAGCAAATCGAGCTTCTCTGGGGGGCCGAGTATTTCTTGGTAGTGCTCTCTCCTAAAGAGAACATTACCTTGATCCCCCTCGCGCACGGTTACGACCGCGGCGAAAGATACTCTTGGGGATGGGGTTAGTGGGTGAGACTCCCACATCACCCATAGGACGTGGGTCCTGTGGGTACCTACACTGGTGTGGATAACCACATGAGACACAGCCGGTGGCTGAAAGTCTCCTCCAGAGAGTGGTAATTTTTATTTACCCTCAAGGGTGCAGCATAGGTTCCCTCACCTCCAAGGTTCTCTCACAACCAAAAAAAAAATCTAAGGCCAGTTGCGCCTACGTGGCATGTCTTCCAACGTCTGGGTAACTTCATATGTGTGTAAATCGCACATAGAATCAGTAGAAGTTGCGTGATGAGGAAGTTAACGGTAAAACATCTACCGAAAATTGGTTTCAACCAAATCGAGACCCGATCAACGATGGCAACCCATTCAAAACATCGCTTTTAACACTTCGACATTTCAGCCAAATCCGAAGCATCGCACGTACTGCGTCGTCGAATCGCGGATCAATGTGCATGGCGATTGATTCTCGTCCGTGAAATCAGTATGCATCGCCGTAATGTCCGGACAATAAAACCCCGCGAAAAATGCGGAAGAGGGACTACGGTCCCGCGATTTCGAACCCGTCCCTCGTCTTCCAAAAATCAACATAAAATCACAAATCGAGCGGGTGACAACTCCAACCCTAGAATCAAAATCAATATAAATATCAATATCAATGTCGTCGGTTCATCGCCATAGGCACTGCGGTCGGGGTCCTGCGTCTCCACGACGTTGAGGGGTGGTTTGGATTCGTAACTTTTCATCTGGGGCCCTTCTTTCCTGTAAATTAGCCTTTCACGGATCCCGCACGCCGCCTTTTAGACGCGACGTGCGTATTTACAGAATTGGGGCCCTTGCGAACAGAAACGTCTCACGAATCTCGTTTCCTACTTGGCGGGTCTCCATAGCGAAGGCGGGAGATGCCGCACGCCAGGTCAAATAGTCTCGACAGATCATGGGCATGAACCATCCGAAAACCACATTTGAGGTATTTTTTTGGCAAACATGTCCGAGGCGACGACCTGACCAGTCGCTACGACAATTTGCAACGATGAGGACAGGTGTGAAAAACGAGCGATTGTTCCGAAAACTATGTCTAAAAACATGTGACGGCCAGCAATAACGCATGGCAAACTCTGTCGGCGAATCTCATAAGCGCCAAACTCCGACCTGATGTGAGAGACCTACCTGGTATGCCGGTTAAACGACGATTTTTTTAAGGGTAGTGTGTATGCTAAAATATAATACTATTGTGGATGTTTGAGTGTGACTCATTCTTGCTGAACCCAACTAATTGCAAAGAACATAACAGGACCTGCGTTCAAACCGTCGTGAATGTGTCAAGGCTAGTGCGTGACTATATCACAAACAAGCAGGGCAAACGTTTTCTCAATAAATGACGGCCAGAATTGATTCGGCGGAAAGACAATAATTCAGCCGTTCAGGTCGGCTTACTTCTGAGATCATCGCTATCAAGGTTGAGCATCGGATAGGCTAGGATCCAGGTAGGTCCAAAACTTCGTCCTATGCCTAGATCCGACACCTCCCATTAGGACAGAGCAGAAACTAGGATTACATGGGCAATTTATCTGTTTTTTTCCCGAAGCTGCTTGGGCAAGAGCTAAAAAACGTGAACCCGGGCAGAAGGGGAAAAACAAACCTTAAACAACATGTGTTATTCAAGACACTTTTTAAAATAAAAATTTCCTTTGAAATCTACATGTAATATCAAGAAAAAACCAGTTCGCATTATAGAAAAATATGTAACTTCACTTAACAAAAAAATTTCATGCATGACCTTCCCTTCATTTAGGATCAAAATTCATTTCATAAATAAATTTTCAGTTCAAAAAATCCAATGATGTTATGTCATATTATTTTGTCAAAATGTGCAACTTTCATATTTTCACTTATATGAGTGGAATATTTAGAATTGAATGAACTAAGTAGAAATATCAAAGATTCAATGTTCCTCATAAGTTAAGGATGTTTTCATTCACACTCTCCAATGGCACGGGATTAAATCACAATAATAGAATTGATTTATCAGAATCTTAATAAAGTTATATGACCTATACCATCATTGGATTCATTTAACTGAAATTCTACGAATGAAAAACATTTTGCTTGCAAATGAAGGGTACACCATGCATAAGATTTGTTTTTTAAGTGCGATTACACTTGTTAACATGAAAATTGTTTTTTAAAGATGTTAAATTTCAAATTCAAAGTAAACATTTGTTTTAAGAGAATTTTTCATACAAACCCTGTAGTTAAAGGTTTGTTCTATTCCCTTCACCCCGGGTTCACATTTTTTAGCCCTTTCCCAAGTAGCTTCGGGAAAAAAACCTCAAATGTGGTTTTCGCCCAGTTCATGACCATGATCTGCCCACCTGGCGTGCGGCATCTCCCGCCTTCGCTATGTAGACCCGCCAAGTAGGAAACAAGATTCGTGAGACGTTTCTGTTCGCAAGGGCCCCGAACTTGTAAATACGCGCGTCGCGTCTAAAAGGCGGCGCGCGGGCTCCACGAAAGGCTAGTTTACAGGGAAGACGGGCCCCAGATGAAAACGTTGGGGTTTGGATTGCACCACACGACGCGGTCAATGAGCCAAATGGATGCTTGGCTTGCCCGACGGCCACACAGAAGATATTTTGGGATGAAACTACTTGTGGGTTTCGCTTGTGTTTACGCCTACGTATACAATGCTCTTCCCACGACCAAATTAGGATGTTAGAATAAGTTCGCGAAATGAAATGGACTGCTCACCTGATGAGGGAGGAAAAGTAAATCCGTATTCATGGAGAGACAACAAAGCGACTCTCATGATGACAAATGATTGCAAGCTCCGTTGACCACACAAGCATTCTTGGTCAATGGTGGCACGTCATTGTGTGGCCATAGAAACCGAGTCAGCAGGGTCGTGTGGTGCAATCCAAACCACCCCTCAATCTACTACGAAGAAGGCATCCTTCTACTTCATGGAGGCGGCCTCCTTCACAATGGCTCGTAGCAATGGCTCCTTTGCGTCCGATGTGCATGGTAGATTACGTCATACGAACGGGATGAATTGCTACGGATTGCCCCATCACACCGGTAGGCTTAGCAATGAAATCTTACATATTTGCATGTTGAACACTTTTTGTACGTCTTCTGACCAATTCTAAACAACGTTGAGTATTGTTTTCAGTTCCCACTATCAGGAACAGGGGAAAAGAAGTTATGTGCGCTCATCTCATTGTTACGAGTTGCTACACCCCCAAGGGTGTAGCAACGCCTAGGAATTCGCATCAGCGACTCAAAATGCATCAAGAAAAAGTAAATTTTCCAACATGCTCATGTAGCTCGTTTGTCCGCTTTTGCCTCCATGTGCCTCGCCAGCGGGCGTGCATCAAAAATGGGAAAAAAACAACAGCTCATGTTTATTACCAGGTTTGGATTCACGTCGCTCTTGAATGAAATCCACCGGTGGCACAAGGTGCGCCATCAAACATGAGCGTGTTTGAAGTCACGTCACAAACTGCGCATTTGAATGCGTGCTAAACCCATGCTTCACGCATGTAAGGGACCACTTCCACTTCATTCGGTGTGAAGGAGGCCAAAATTGCATTGTAAGTATTTGTTACGATAAAGCAAGTTGTACTCGCATACAAATCTGACGGGTTGACCGTTGCTAAATAACGCTATCCGGTATGATACCCGAAGAATTTCAGTGAAGACATAATCCACGCATGATAATCTGAACATGTGTGCATACACACGCATTAATGAATTGAACGTTCTATACGCATGTTGAATCATGCGCAAGCGGTCGCCTTTCTGTGTTCCTCTTTTTCTTAAGACAAAGGATCTGTGCGCGTACATGATGTATCCATAAGCATCATCATCACGAACTTGAGCCAAACTTGATATCCGAAGTAAACAGAAAGAAAATGACTTATGGAAATTGAATTTAAGGTCCAACTTAGCGACAAAAAGCAGCTCTTATATGAACAAAGTTGGCCAAGATGCCTACACATCCTCATCCATCCTGTATGAGGCCATGGGTCAAATACAAAATTTTGACACAATTTTTTGGAAGGCAATGCGTGGAAAGAGAACCAAAATATGTGACAATGGATGGCATTAGAGAAATAAGGATAATGTATTCCAACTGAAAGGAAACAAAGGCACCCTTAGGATTTTGGGACATTAAGGAAATTAACATCGTTTGTGGTACGAAGAGATTATTAGGAAAACAAATGAAAATACAAATGTGAAAGAAAGTTTTATTGTAATACCAAAACTTCAGATAAATACTTGAATGATTTTGTTCAGAAATAGATAAAGGGCGAATATATCCGAACTGCATGGTTTGCGACTCGCCTAGACCAAAAGTGACGAGGTCAAATAACGACGATAGTAGGTGCTTGATTCAAATGCTGGTATCTCCAAGATGTTGACTTTGGATTACCATGTCCAGCTTATGCCTAGTACCAAACCGCAGACATAGGAGGTCCCACTATCGTTGGATTCGTACATCGCATACACTGTGATCTGCAAGCTTGAATGTTTTTAGTGTAGACAACCTCAATCCTCACGTTCGAACAAATACTACCCAGACCTATTGCGACCGTGAGAAACATCGAAGCAGAGTCCATGCGATTCCTACGACCGGCAGTAATGCATATAAGTTTTTGCCAGTCCGTGCGTTGGGCGTCGTACGACGAAGAATCGGGTGGTCCAATCGCCGACTCTCATTGGCTTGTGATGGGTGTGCGGCCCTTTTGACTCGTCAGCGTCGTTTAGTCTACATAATATTTTTTCCTATAGGTGGTGACACGTTTCGGTAAATGACGGAAAAATTCATACCTTCATCCGTCGGTTTTGCTCAATAATGGGCAATGGTAAATCTGAAGATAATCAACAGGGCCCTCACACGACATCTGATGGGAGGGCGACCCCAAGAAAGGCCTCCCCGAACAACCAGGAAGCGCCACGGCATCATCCAGGTAAGGCTTCCAACGGGAGGAAGTCCGCGTCAAGAGGGGGGTTTTACTAGGCACCTTTCACAAATCTTTCCATAAATAAATCATTCTCATTGTGAGACAGTATATTTTATCCTAAAATATTTGAGTTATACTTTCTGAGTTTAGAAAATTATAATTTAAGAAGTCAATATGTAACAAACCTAGCATGAACTATGCCACTTTGTTACGTGACATAGGCAAGCACCACTATTCCTAAAATAGTCTGTCGTGTCCTATGCTTTGAAAAACAAGGGTATTCCCCACTTCGGTCATTGGACGGCGAGGGGGACCCCTCGCTGACCAGCCTCACGAAGAAAAAGCTTCATAGAAGCTTCCTCCTCGCGAGAGGGCGACCGGATAGTGCCTCGCACTCACCGGCCGTCAGTGGAGGTCTCGCAACCTCCAGCGATGGAACGCGAGCTCATCGCGACTATTCGCGATGAGCTATGCGGGGCTTGCACTGTCGCATTGGGCATGACCCAATGCGACATCGCGAAGGGTCCCCAGCCATCAAGGGGCTCCTCACGAGGCCCTTTGCCATGACGAGGGGGCACGCGAGGGGCCACCGACGGGCGTTCCGACGGGACCACCCCACCGAGTTCCACCTCCACTCGGTGGTATGGCGAACACGATTTTAGAAACGTGTTGGCCACGCCATCAGACGAGGGGCTCCGAGTGGTGGAAAAATACCCTCGCACGCGCGAAGATATCTTGCCACCACCTCCCCATCCTTAATCACACCGGAAACTTAGGGTTTCCACGTGGACAACATAATACAGTTTAACTGGTTGACTCAACGAGAGAAATGTATCTAGTCGAGTCGCGTCAACCCGTCGACAAAATGGATGGATAAAATATCATCCTCCGTCTTCCCTCTTGGGTTGCCCTATGACGAGAATGGACTCAGTGCCCCGACCTTGGTCGGGGCATGCTTGTGAGAGGAGTCATTTGTGAGAGACTTCACTTCACGGCAAAGTTAATCTCCACAATCAACCTGCACAATTTCCATGAGCAATCGGGTCCTGAGGACTCACTCACCCATAGAGGCTCGCATCTCACTTCACCCGCTGTGTTACAGAATATCTAGATGGACGGATATGTTATGAAAATTGCAAAATTTGGATTCATCAACAGATTTTTTGCATGTATTACTTGATAAACATTGTAAAAAAATGAACGTGAGTGTACTTACTAAAGCAGAGATAATTATACACCCTAAATGTAATTCCTTTAAACTTTCTATTTTTATTTCCTAGATGTTTTGGTGTAATTTATATATTTTAGAAAATTATGTATTGTTTTCTCATTTTTTAAAAAAAGTAGTGTTTTCCAAAATTTCACCATTTTCTAATGGTTTTAACGGAAAGCGTTTGGTTCGTAACTTTTAGGGCGTAATATTTCAGATGCCCGCACCGCACTAACTATTAAGCTGGCATTTCCGCCAGTCTAAATTCTGACGCGGCATACCCACCTGCTTACGAAAAGGAATGATGTATACGGCCCTCGCTTGCCATGCTCGATCGTCCACATGCTGTACTGATCGAGCATGGCGGCGAGGGTCACGTGATCATCGCTCGATCTCGACCGTCACTCCCTCGCGAGATCGCGATGGAGCGATGACCCTTTTGTTTTTTTTTCGACGCGCAAACACCCCATTACGATTTAGGGTTTTTTATTTTTTTTTGCACGGGCGGAGCCTGCGCAAATCATTAAACCCTACGTCGTAATAGGGGATTTGCATGTCAATGAAAAAAAACAAAAGTGTCATCGCTCCATTGCGATTGAGAGAAAACGCCCATTTCAATATTCGGCATTTTTTCCCGTGGCACACAAACCAGCCTGGTTTGCATACTAAATACTTTCAAACCCAGCCCTGAATTACATTCGGGGTTGAGGGTTTTTTTTGCGCGGGCATCTGCTGGGCCCCGCAGTAGCGGGGCCCAGCAGATGCCTTCGCTTTACAGGGGTGTCTCGGACCCCCCATGCAAACCCCACGCAAACCCCTCCCTCAAACAATCACAAACACCTCGAAAGAGGGATTTGTGATTGTTCGAGGAGCTTGATGTCATCGCTGCATTTCATGCAGTGACGACATAGCTTTTGCGTGGATACGTCGTTCCATTTTTTCGACCAGTGGATATAACGTCTTTAATTTGGTCCGTACTAGGTACGCCATTCCAATTTTTAGGGTGCGGGCACGCCAACTTTAATTTTCGACATGGTGGGTATCTAATCTTTCCGTCCTAACTTTCTTCCACACGGAGTGGAGGATGATTTGAATGATGGTTCTGAAATCATTGCGAAGTACAATCTTCTTTTGCCAAAGAACTACTTGGGTAATTGCATGTATGTAGCACAAAAGTCACCCTCATTTATAACTTTTTTAGAGTGAAGCTTACTTTGTTCACTTGCATTTGATCAAAATCAGGCATAGAATATTTCGGTATGTGATTATGTCCATTTGGATTTTCAATCCAGCAAATAGACATCGTCGAAAGCTTCGTTTGGCACTTCATTCTACTTTGTCATAATGGATTTCCTCTGAAAGTATATAAAACTTGTTTCAATATGGACGGTTTCGATGAGATTTTATTACATGTATAGTATGTTGGAATCGTTTCCGCACGTGTATTTACACATTGCCTGGTTCACTCGCGTGTATGTTGTCTTCACTGGAAGATTTTCCTTCAGATACACCTGTCTTCTTTTTAGTACGCTAATATCTCTCGCCATACGGTGTTAATGTCCCATGGCCGACAGTGTTTGTCGCCAAATTTATGTGGCAAAAAACCCTCATCGCTAGCATGTTAACCATGCCTTGCGACGTTTACTTTTATGTACTTAAAACAGGGCCCTAGTTGTCAAACACTTTGACATTGAACGTGCATTTGTCGTTGGGACGACGTTGAAGCGTGTGGAAGAACCTACCCCCCCTCATCACTCGTGACCCTCTCAAAGCCCCCTTAATATAGGTTATGTAATTGTTCTCGCACCATGACTTGTGCTGGACTTCGGTTTGTTTCTTCCCCCCTGGTAGTAACCGACTGAAGCGGCCAACCTGGGGGGTACCCGAGCAAAAAAACCAGCTCGGGGGTTGAACCCGGCCCAACGGCGTATCATGAAGGGAGGAATGGATAGAGGTTGAGGTGCTTCCAGTATTGGTTGATGACAAAGAATAGTTGTAGATGAAATGGAATTATTTTTTATAATGAGGTCATGTTGCTCATGGTGGTAACATGACATTCTCTTTTCATATTGACGTCAAACATTCCACATTTGTCCATTCCTTGTCTTGTAACGTATAATTGAAAAGGATTCAACATACCACCCATGTACTTGTAGTACATGGGTTTGCACACTGAGATCCACATGGATTTCTTTACGCCGGTCTTTAGCGTCTCCCTTGTTGTAGGCCTGCTTGTAGAATTAGACCTTCCTTGCTGCCTGGCACTGTGCATAGTCCAACTTCACGTAGTACTCCATATTTACAGAGCCCACGTCCATCACGCGGCGTGGAACGTCGTGTGAAGGGGGTAATCCATGTTCTAACAAGCACTTATATGCCTCATTGGCCAAGGGAACACTGAGATCCACTCTGTCAAAGTTGACCCTCTAGCATACTCTCCTAGCCTAGCGGGATAAACGGCAGCTATCCCTTGTCACACATGAGAATTATGTCTCGCAAGAAATGCACGGCCAGTAATCGTGGACTGCTCATTCCTTGAAGCCTCCTGGAGGTCCTCCAGCCGTCTTTTCCCCTTGAAGGCCGCTCTCAGCCGTCCTGGCCAATAATCCTGCCGCGTTTTGAGCTCAAAGTGTTCAAGTCGTCACTTAAACCCGACCCATGATCTCCAAACTTTGGAAATCTACATCTCACTCAAACGGACTTGGAATTGAGTTCCGTAAAGTGCGCTGGAACCTGTGAAACATCCTCTATGCAACTATTATGACAGAGTTTTTATCGAGAAACCTATTTTTTTCACTTTCTGGCACCCTCATATCCATCATTCTCCCACTTTACGAGAATAAAAATCACACAAGTCCGCACTGTCCCCTCAGCTGCTGAAAGCGGTGCGCTGCCAGCGGCTTGGTCAAGAAGTCTGCCAACATCATATTTGAAGAACAAAACTTGATCTGCACCACTTGCTTTGCCACAAGCTCATGGATGAAGTGGTACTGCAGGTCGATGTGCTTGGTGCGGGCGTGAAACTCGGCGTTCTTCGTCAGAGTAATGGTGCTCATATTGTCACAGTAGATGGTGGTGGCTGTGGTCTGCTACTGTCCAAGGGTTGCTAGCAGCTCACACAGCCACACGGCTTCCTTTGCTGCTTCACTCAGGGTGATGTACTCCGCTTCAGTGGAGGAGAGGGCAACACACTCTTGATTCTTGCTCCTCCAACTGATTGTACCTCCCCCGAGCACAAACACGAACCCACTTGTCGACCTCCTTGTGTCCAGGTAACCTCCCCAATCTGCGTCACTGTAGCCAATGAGGATGGGGTTGTTGTTACCGTTGAAGGTGAGGCAAAGGCTGCTGCTGCTGTCGAGGTAGCGCAGCACGCGCTTGACTGCCCCCGAATGCGGCACGTCCGGGTTTGCGCAGAACTTACTGAGAACTCCCACTACTTGGCTGATGTGGAGGCGCGTGCCAACTTTTGCATACATGAGGCTCCCAACTACTGCTTGGTACGGTACTGCTTCCATGCAGCTGCTCTCTTGCATGCTGTGGGGAGCCTGCATCATGCTCAGCTTTGCTCCCACTTCCAGTGGTGTCGCTGCTTTACACGCTCCTGCCATGTTGAAGCGCTTGGCGATGTTGCTCACGTACGTGCTCTGCAACAACTCCAAAGTTTGGTGCTGCCAGTCGCGCTTGACTTGAAGGCCAAAGTAGTAGCTGAGTTCTCCCATGTCTTTCATGTCGAACCTGGCAGCAAGGGACTGCTTCACATCATCCAAAAGAGACTTGGAGTCAGATGCAATGAGCAGATCATCAACATAGAGCAAGATG
>SZWC01022919.1:1582-9082 GCA_023375785.1 Penium margaritaceum
ATAGATATAGATATAGATATAGATATAGATATAGATATAGATATATATATAGATATAGATATAGATATAGATATAGATATAGATATAGATATAGATATAGATATAGATATAGATATAGATATATATATAGATATAGATATAGATATAGATATAGATATTGATGTACATAAAGATGTAGATATGAACATAGTTATACACAGAGAAATAAATATACATTTACATACATATAGGTATAGATGTACACATAGATGTAGATATAGATATAGATATAGATATAGATATAGATATAGGTATAGATATAGATATAGATATGGATACACATATAGATATATATACATATAGATTTGGATCTAAGTACATTGATAAAGAAAGAGATAGAGATACTAGTTGTGATGATAAAAGTAATTTTAAGCGGAATTGGTGCATAACAATCAATAAAGCAATCTTTTGAATAATAGTTTTAAGGTAACTTACCACATTGCATAATGTGTTTTCATGGCAAAACTGTAGTTTGAGCATTCTGATTGAAGTAAATATACATACCAAATGAGCGTACCCAAGAAATGATGTGCAAGAAAGTGTGTTAGGGACTGGTCAAAAATTGGAGGTGAAATTTGTTGATCTACTTTGTACACGACACATTAAGTGTGTAAGGTACATAGATTTCACACAATTATATGATATATTCTTCAGAGAAAGTCAGTTTTTCCCAAGTGGAACACTTTGTACAACGTACTTGTGTGTAGGGATTTGATCAAAATAATTTATAAGAAAAACGAAATCATTTGTGAAACGCAAAATAGACGTACATTTGTCTTTAACAAATTTAAATGGAATATCTTTTAATTCCTATGTGTTCTTGCTGATTTTCTTACTTTGATTGAAAAACCTTCTTGCCAAGCGTAGTCTTAAAAGTTATCGATTATGTTTTCTCCTTTACAAAGTGTGAAACTCATCCCATCCCTCGCCAAATTGCCAAATGTATTAGAACAATGTAGCTAGTGTTTATATGGTACAAAAGCTATTTCTATACACGAGTGCATTATGAACACTAATGTACATTTTTAATATGTATGTAACACAGAGCAAATACACAATCCTTGTAATCTAGCTTTTGCGGGGAAGGGCATCATGGTTTATGGATGTCTCCCCCTTCTCTTTCAAAAGGGTAAAATGTATCAAGAATGTGTAGCTTTGATGGAAAGCTAAAACAATACATAGTAGATAAGACAGGGTGAGGGGGCAGCGTTGAGGATTAAGGCAAGGCAAACAAAAACCCCGTATACCTCTACTTCTCATCACAGCCTGACGTGAGCGTGATCTCTCATCAGAAAAAATCAATCAAAATTATGTTATTTAAACAACAGTTTTCACTAGGCTTAAGGAAGCAATATTGAACAATACAAAAATGTGTCTTTGTTCTCAGGTTATTGATCTATAACAATCAAGAATGAAAGATCAAGGATCTTGATCTTCATTGTAAGTTGATGTTTGATTGACTATGATCAAAGAATTGAAATGAAATATTCACAATCAATGAGAGATTCGTGAAGTGAAAAGGTAAGGATATTACACTACTCTCACCAAAAAGTGGGTGGGGAGTTCAAACTACAAAACAAACACGACTTCGTTAACCCCACGCAAACCGTCAAATGTAGTGGGGTATTGCAGGTTGTGTGTGTATTGTGGAGAAACTAGTCTTTTACACATGTGCATCATGTGCATTAATGCTCATTTTTGGAGCTTTCACATGTCCATGAGTTTAATGGACCATATCCTCTATCCTCATTCAATTTAGGATTTTCAAGGGGGCGGGGGAGGTTGTATGGGTTCCAAATGTGCCTGCCTCCAAAAGGGTGGCATGTACCGGAAACATGAAGCTAGGTGTATTGTTTTTATTGTGGAAAGAAAAATAAATTACCCAAATGTATCTTCGGTAGTTGAATGCAAATATCTGACAATGTACTATTCAAGACCAATGATCGTCGTCATCTATTGATAGGCATTGATTCACGATGGATGATGCACGGTCAACAATTCAATATGGTAAGGATATCAAACTACATTGCCAGCACCATGTATTCCCGAGGTTATTTGGGTAGTGTAGTTTATTCATGTATCGTACATAATCTAGTTTTTTGTGGATATTTACATCAGTTTATCATAAATACTAGTATACATGTCCATACATCTTCACGTCCATGAGATTCATGGACTAGGGACGCCATCCCACAAAAATGTTGGTTTTTTCGGGGGGGGGGGGGGGGTATGGTAGCATGGGGCACGTATGTCCCCTACAGGAAAGTGATAAAGTGTATTTGCGAAGTTTAATTAGTTTAAGCGGGGAAAAAACCATTCATACACTCATTTGTTTTAAGTTCCTTTGCAAACGAAACATGTTGATTGTGCATGGGCAGTGATTGACGAGTCGTGAAATAAGGTGAAGGTTTGCAAATTTTGTGTGCAGGGGGAAAGGGGGGGGGGGGGGTAGGAGAAAATGTATGCGATTGAAGGTAACTTGTGCTATCTTGCATTTGCGAGGCTTATCAGGACCCATAGTAAGGAAAACTAAAACCCAGATATGTGGGTGCTATTCGAGTTTGGGTTTCTTTGAGAGTTGAAGGTTTGCGATTGGGGGGTACTAAATCCCTTATATGATAGAAGAAAAAATTCTACAACTTAGTAATTTGAGGCATGCCAGAAGATCGTGTTAGGAGAAAAAAGAAAAAACCACGAAACATAACATCAAATCCATTTTTTCCCAAGGAGATGCAATTTTAGAATTGGGCATTGTTATTCCTTTCAGTGGTATCAATTTCAATGTCCAAGTATAAAAATAACTATTTTTGTCAAAATGTAAATAAAAGTTTGATTTTGTTTTTTAACTTTTGCAATCTTCCATGATCGATCTTGCATGTGCATACAAATGAATTAAAATATGCCATAAATAACGTAGAAAAATAATTTATGATGTCACTTCCATAGACGTACCATGGAACTTCTTAAGGCATACATTAAAGATGTACATTGTATGAAGAGTGTATTCACTTTGGGTGATTAACCATAAATGGCAACGGGAACAAAAATTATTCACAAAACATTCTCCACTTCATAAAAATTCTTTTAGAGTTTCCACATGTAGCATGGATTACGTAGGTGGGCTTAGCCACATGCATTCATTGTTATGAGTATTAAGTAAAGCACTTCACACGCTTAAAATTTTTTACGTACTCATTTTATTTTTTTTGAATTGTTGTTGATTATTTATATGGAAAAGTATCAAATATAGTAGTGGATTAATTTTCAGAAAGTATCAAAGTTAATTTTTTTTATCTTGTTTTCAAACAATATTATTTTAGGATTAGTTTTTAATAGTAAAACTCAATACACTTATGATTCTTGAGATTAGGTGAAGTTAAGCTTACTAAAAGTACATTTATGGGGAGTGAAATTGTGACCTCTTCATTTTTTGGTGGTTTGATCAAGTTCGTTATGTCCTTTGAGGGGAACATCTGTTGTTTTTTTGTTAGAAGATTGCAAGAAGTTGATCAAGTTTCTGAATCTATCGTAAGAGATATCACATGTTATATCAACACCTTAATATTGTTATGCAAAATTGTTATCCTCACTTAAATTTCACAAATATTCGCCTCAATGTTCTTATAGCCCCCATAATTTCTATCAAGTGTCTCAAATTAACTTTTGAACATGCCTCACACGTGTTGCTTATACATGGCATCATAAATAGCAAGTGTGGTGCATCGTTTTTTTGGTGTTTGCTTTAGAAAATTTCAACCGTTTGGGTGGGAGAAGATTCATCATTACGGCAAAGTTATCTTACATTCCAATGCCTTTTGTCTGTTTTTGCCATACAAGATGTACTTCAGAATCTACGTTTGGCTCTTCGCAACAAAGGGTAGGAAATGTGTTTTTATAATGGTATTGATTAGTTGATTTGTATATTATCAAGAGGTAATGAAGGCATGATACAACTCGTAAAAGTGTAAACCACCCATTTAGATTACTATGGGAAGATTCTCATTTTTGTTAAGCTTCTAAAGCGGGATAAATCATGAAGTGGAGAATTGACATTAAGGGGTAGCATAGAGTTGAGGGTAAATATACCATTGATGAAAAATGTAGCTGGTCAGATTTATCCTTAAATAGAGAAATACATGGATTGCATAGAAGGAAGTGGAAGAAATGAAAGAGAGTGCACTTTGGTTTTTATAAATTATTAAATATGTTATCGTTGATATTTTAGGTAAGAATTGTTCCTTCCATTTGTTGCTCAATTCTGGTAATGTGATCCCCTATATTAGATGTGTATCTGAAGCAATTAATGCACATGATTTGAATCGTAAAGGCTTGATTTCGCTGGTCAGTGGGTTGGTTCTGCAGTTATGTCAAGAAACTATTGGTCATCGGGTTGTGGACTTTGTTGTCTATGTACACACGCTACATTAATTGTGTGCGAGTTTTTTGGATTATATCAATCATGCACATGAGTAGAGTATTTAGCATTCATTTATCACATTGTGTGGGTATGAAGGTGCCTGTTATTTTGAAATAAAAGTAGTTTTTGTACATATGTTGAACGTTTCTTTTATGAATCATACAAAGTGTATTCTTGATGAAAAAATGGATTAGATTAAAATATTTTTTTGAAAAGAATGTGGAATATGTATCAAAATAATACTGATTTGGTTATGTTGAAGCATTGGTAAAGTCCGTCAAAAAATTCTGATCTCACTGAGTTCCTCATGACAAATTGTACAATGACATCTTGTTTCACAGGAAAAGCTGAGGGGTGAGTGACACGGGTAGGTTCGGCAGTTGTGGAAAATTGCAGCAAGCGGGAGCAGATGGAGACACCTCTTGCGATAGGCATGGTCGGTAGCTGTTTTGCCCTTCATTTTATGGAGCGAAGCATCTTGCTCGTTGAGATTCCTTCGATTCCTGTAGACCTCAAGACTTCCCCAGAATCGCGTCATGCCTCTTCTCGTAGGAGAGGACTGATGAAAGTCATCGGTGGGTCGTGTGGCCAGGCGGCTTTGGATTCGGCGGATGCGGCGAGTGGCATGGGTCTGCTTAAGAGCTGTGGACCCCATGCAAACCATTCGCGCAAGCTGACGACAACCGTGAGCATGTGCGTTTCTACAAGAAATAAATAAACAGTCGCACAGACAAACAGACACGTCAGCATGGGGTTCAACCATCATCACAACACTTTCCCTCACTCATCAGGCCCCTGCCGCTGACCGTGAAGCTAGTGCGAGGTCGAGGCCCATCTCAACCAGTCCTTGCCCGCAAAACGTCCATCATGCCGGAGGGACTCTTCGGGTTTTCCCTCTCCTTACATTCATCACCCCTTTGCACCCCACATCATGGGGGGGCTTCTGCTTGTCGTCATCGTCGGGCGGTCACCTACGTCAGCCGATTGCAGTCACCGAAATTGCGAATCTCCTCCCCCGGAGCGCCACGGAGGCGACCCCTCCCGCTCCGTGCCGCGGGCGTGGCACGGCATGACTCGGACGGCTGGGCAGATGGTCCTTTTCGGCGCGTGGCGAGACGGGGCAGAGGCAGAGGTCTAGGAATGGCAATGGGATGCGTCGTGTTGTATCCCTCGCCGTGCGCATGCACCCCTCAGGCTAGTGGACGCACACGCCGGAATGTCAAGGCCGGAACGTCAGCCGTCGAGGCCGATCAGTGGCATATGAGCACCACTGCCCTCCGGACAGGTCCACGGCGTGGCATGCCTTGTGGAGATAGCGACCGTCGCGGCCCACGCATCGCCTTAAAGAGGGAGGGGAAGAGGGGGAGGGAGAGAGGGCAGCTTTGCCGCCGAGATTCTCGACCAATCGTCCCGCCTGATCGCGCTGACCGCTTGGATTCCACCAATCCGCAGGGGAAGGGACACGATCCGTCCAAGAACCGAGACAGAGAGAGAGAGAGACGCTGAACTGACGCACAGCGCTCGATGAAAAGAGAGCCAAGAACGCCACCAACGGTCCCTCCAGCGGTGATGGTGGCGGCGGCGGTGGTGACGCCACCACCACCACCAGCCTCAACGGCAGTCCGTGGCCGCCGGAGGCAGTCGCCCACGGGGTGGGCATCATCGTGCACTGAGTGGTCTAATGACGCCCTTGGCGCCTGGGCGATTGGCGAGGACGAGGCCCCTCCCGGCCATCGGTGTCAGCCTGTGGGGGGAAGGACCCGGGAAGGAGAAAGTTCTTCTTCCGGACCCGCCCCGGACCTGATATCACGGTATGGGCCATCCCCGAATGTTGGGCAGTCCTCACACAATATGTGTGGGAACTGACTGCCCTGCCACGGCATTGCCACCGTCGCTCAATGGCGTTGCGTGCTGTCATGGATCATGACAGGTTGCGTTGTGAAGCCGTCCTGACGTTGCAAGCTGCTGCAGCTGCGGAGGCGTGCATCATTATGAACGTCATCATGAACATTGTCTTCATGATCATGATCAAGGCCATGATCACAACCATGACCATGACCATGACCATGACAAAGATCATGATCATAACCAGGGACGAGCTTTTGTGAAGAATGTCATCGTCGTCGTTGTTGTCGTCGTCGTCGTCGTCGTCGTAGTCGTCGTCGTCGTCGTCGTCGTGGTCGTCGTGGTCGTCGTGGTCGTCGTCGTTGTCGTCGTCGTCGTTGTTGTCACCATCCTCCTCCACCTCCTTTTCTCCCTCCTCCTTTTCATCGCCTCTGCCGCAGCTGCCGCAGCCGAAGGCGCCGCCGCTCCCACCATTGCCACCGCCGCCATCGTCGTTATTGTCGTTACCGTCATTGCCGTTGTCGTCATTGTTGTCGTTGTCGTCGTCGTCGCCGTTGTCTTCGTCTTCGTCGTCGTCGTCTTCGTCGTCGTCGTCATCGTCGTCTTTGTCATCATCATCAGCGGCTACTGCTGCCGCTGTGGCTGTTGATGCTGTTTTCCGCCGTCGCCGTCGCCGTCGCCGCCGCTGCATCCGCCGCCGCCGTTGTCGCTGTCACCGACGACACCACCACTGTCACAATTTCCATCGCCATCGCCATGGTCATGGCCATGGCCATGGCCATCGCCTCCGCCATCGTAATCGCAATCGCCATTGCCATGGCCATCGCCTCCGCCATCGTAATCGTAATCGCCATTGCCATGGCCATGGCCCTAGTCATCGCCATATGTATCACCATGACTGTGGTTGTTGCCATCGCCATCGCCATCGCCATCGCCATCGCCATCGCCATCGCCATCGCCATCGCCATCGCCATCGCCATCGCCATCGCCATTGCCATCGCCATTGCCATCGCCATCGCCATCGCCATCGCCAGCGCCATCGCCATCGCCATCGCCATCGCCAGCGCCAGCGCCATCGCCATCGCCATCGCCATCGCCAGCGCCAGCGCCATCGCCATCGCCATCGCCATCGCCAGCGCCAGCGCCATCGCCATCGCCATCGCCATCGCCAGCGCCAGCGCCATCGCCATCGCCATCGC
>SZWC01022920.1:28338-41634 GCA_023375785.1 Penium margaritaceum
GTTACATCGGCTCTCTCATGTATTAGGCCACGACCACTCAACCAAAAAATGCCTTCTTCGTCGAACTCCATACACAAATGTTATATTCTCCTTGGATAATATTCATTCCTGCGGCTGTGTAAGAGGTGCATTACGTCATTTCTGTACCAAACCTTGGACATTGTTTTTTTCAAGAGTGTTTGGTGGTGGTCGAGACCTACACAGAGCATGACTGGGCCAAGAGCCCTCATGGGCACACTCATACTCGCTACATGTTCCTTCAGGATGGTAATGCTATATCCTGGCATAGTGTCAAGCATATCTGGATTGCACAGAACTCGTAAGATATAGACTTTGTTACACTAAGGCCTCAGGATGTTGAGGTGGTGTGGATGCAACATTTGTTGTGTCATTTGCACCAATCTGTGTTTTCCATTATCTTATGCTATGATTATTGGAGTGATCTTGCCATTGCAAATAACTCTGATGTATTCTAGGCATGAACAAAGCACATTTCTAATGAGCTTCACTTTGTGCATGGTTTGGCGGAGCGATACTTGATGTTTTTCATGTGGGTACGAGTATGCATTGGCCCTGCTTCTTGATCAATGCACTGGTGCATAGTAACTTCATGATGGTTAATCATTATGCCGAGCTTCCATCCTTGACTAAGGGTGGCAGAGAGTGAGGTTTTGTGCGTATGCACTGCTAAGCATCTCGTTGTACACTAGTGTCAATTTTACATGCGTATGATTATGTGTATCATTTGGTTACCCTATTGACACTGTTAAATTGCAAGAAAAAAAATGTCACTAAAAGCCCGATTCATCGACAAGATATCTTCTCTTGTTTTGTCAGATGAGGCACAGTTTCAATGGTTTTTGGCTGCAAGTAGCGAACTTTATTCTTGTCACGTTCAACCCCAACTGCTTTCTCATCCACCGGCCCACAAACACTCACTCGCAAATACTCTTCATGGTTCTCGCTGACACGTGCGTGGTTTGAAATTGGCACTTCGTATTTGCAGCTTCTGGGGTACACACGTGGAAGGTGCAACGAGTGTGGTAATCCCTCATTGTATCCATGGGTCCCGAGTTGTCACGACGGCATCATTGTGTTTGACAGAAAAAAAAAACCAAGCATTCATGGATCTGGACATAATTGTTTGAGAAGGTTTCTAAGCTAGCATATGCACTATTCCAAAACAAACGCATCCAGTGTAGCTCAATTCTCCCATAGATGCTTCATTTTTTTGCTGATTTGTACTGTCAGTAGGGTATGGGGAAGTGTTATGCAATCCGTTCCCACCTGTACATACAATTGACTGTGACCACTTTTTCTGGTCCACGCTCGTGCAGATCTTTGATGTAGACCAGTTGGAGCCAAAGCACCATCTGCTGGTGATCCACCCATTCATAGCTGTAGGACACCTGCTCGGATGTGTCGAAGAGTTGATGGGGCACTCTGTCTCTTTTTTGAAACCTCTAGTATTCGCTCGGTGGACTCGCCTTAGGCCTAATGTGAACGTTTGTGCTTTGTATGTTTACCAGTTGATGTCGGACCTATGAATGTTTATAGTCATTATGTCTAACTTGTGACACTATATCTTTGGATTCAGACGGTTTCGCATTTGGATGCCTCTGCACTGATTATGGCCAGAACAATGGTTTTGGTATTTTTGTAGGACAAACTGACTTCTCGCGTGCACCGCCCGCCGTAAAAGATCACCTTTTGCTCTCTCCATTTGCGTTCTACACTTATTAGTGGAAGAGTGGGAGGAACATAAGTTCTTTAGTCAAGTTTCTGGAAGACGTCATGGAACAGCAACAAAGGGGAGACAAGGAGCAAGGTCTCAAACGTCACAAGGCCCTCGTCGACGTGCAATGGGCTAGCGAGCTCCGATTGATCTCGTTATCCCGGTCTCACTGACAAGCTTGACCTTGACGTCCCTAATGTCCTCAAACACCCTTGCGTCACTATTCAAAAAACTTCGGCAGCATGTGCTTAGACAATCCATGTAAAATCCATCACCCGTCAAGTCAATGTAAGTTATTGGGACCTTATCCTGCTTCATAGTGCTCAACTCAGCAAGAGTAAGTCATCCTCTATGTATTGGAGAGTGTTGCTGCTGTCATCAACCCTCCTGTTCTCTCTGCCTCATTGCCACCGGCTTGACTCTTGCCGACGGCCATCGACATGTCCTCATACCCCTCAAGGATGTGCTTATGCATGAATAGCAGTCGAGGGGTCACCATCAGCCACCATGTATGCACATAAAACAACACCCCCATGACCCCGTGGCACACATGGTCATGCACACACAAACTACATGGACTCCAATTCCAAACGAACACGTGAAGAATGAAGTTTGAGTGCAGGACAACTGCGTGAAGCACACTATGCACACATAATCAGATCCAGTCACTACTCGCAAAGTCACACAAACAAGTGTGAGAGACCAACAGCTAAAGTGACTGACTCAAATTCAGCACAACCAACACCTTTGTCATTAATTCGGTGTGCTGGCGCTTCATACCGTTCCACAGCACGTCGACCTATCGTTGTTCCCACAGACCATGCACGAAGTGATATTCTGAAGCAATGTGCTTTGTGCAAGCATTGAACACACCATCATTTGCAGCAGTATTAGTTGCATTGCGATAATCACAATGCAGCACAATGCACTCCACCGACTAACGTAGCATACAGAAGAAGCAACGCAACCGAATAATGTGATAGGCATCAACATTAAGTGTAACTTACTGCACCTCCATAGCGCTGCGTGCTACTCACCCCTGATTTCCAGTCTCCCATAACACAACTGTGTTACCCAGAAGGAACATACATCCCGTTTGGCTTTTGCCATCAATGCTCCATGCATAGTCGCTATCGGTAAATCTTAAAACAACTACTTACGGATGTGTCTAGAACAGTAGCTCAAGCAGTGGTGTCTGTAACACGTAGGACCCATACTACTGCCTCAAGGTGGCGAGCACGGGGTCTTTCCGAAAGTTGCATGAGCAAGTTTACTACAAATGCAATGCTAGGCCGCATGGTGGTGACCAGGACCATGCGTGACTCAATGAGATGCAAGTATGCATTGGACTCGATGGGCTCCCCAGCTCGACTAAGTCGGCCGTTTTCAATGTTTTTCCCCATTGGGCGTCATGGGGGTAGACACAGAGGGTGTGAAGGCCAAGAGATAAAAAAAGCGCCCCTCCAGGGTTTACATGTATCCATCTTGGTGGACGTGCATAATTCCAAGCTTTCAATCATAGGCAGATCAATGTCTAAAAACTCATGAACATCACCAAGGTCTTTTATCTTATATGTGGCTTAGAATAGATATTTTGACTTTCTGTGCTGCTGCCATTTTTGTGGACAGAATCAAAAGATCAACAAAATACACCAAAACAGCAACACAGGGATCTGACGCAGTACTTAGGAAGAACAATGGATCAGCATTGCTCCTCATGTAGCCCCCACGCTCCAATGTTGAGAAAATCTCACTATTCCAACATCTCAATCATTGTTTTAGGCCGTACAACACCTTATGAAGACGCCACTCATGACATGTGTCATCCTCAAAACCGGAAGGCTGGATCATATAAAGTTCTTTGTCTAGCAAACCATGGAGGAATGCGTTGTTCTCGTCCATCTAATAGACCTCCCAGCTGCGCTGTGCACTGAGCCTTAAGAGGGCTCTTGTCATGTCCATCTGGTTGACTGGTGCAAATGTGGCATCAAAGTCCACTCCCTTGACTTGTGAACATTGTTTTGACTGGAGAACGTTGTTTTTCAGTAGATGATTGTGGACTTCCATTCGTTTCTTGGTCAACCATCACTGGGGTCGCATGGTTGCAAGGATTTTGCACTGACGCTATTCGCTAGTTAGGTCCACACAAGGAGAGCGCATTGCCTTGTGGAGTTGAACACCCTTCATCAGGGATTGTCCATTTCGGCGGGTAACTAGTGGAGGCATGCCATGCGCCATTCAACCAAGCAAAGGAACAAGAATGATAACAAGTACTCAAAACTTGCCATTTTCATGTTAGAGGTACACCATGACATCACTATCCTGTTCGCAGGCACTTCTTTGTTGGACCCAATGCTACTTCAAGAACCGGACTTTGGTCGTTGAGGTAGCCAAAGCGCACCAGTTTGACATCCTTGGAGCTCTGGTGGAGGCAAATCCTACACCCACTCCTCTATCACATTTTGTCTCTACTCCTTTCCCTTAGTACGCCAATATCACAACCGCCATTTTATGGAAGAAGGATGGGCACAACAAGGGACAGGGGAAGAGAGTAGGGAAATTTGGGCTTTTGTGAGGGGTGGTAGTGGGCGGTTTTCCACCATTGCATTTGTGGGAGACCCTACAGGTACACCGAGAGCACCCAGCTGCCCTTGGACTGGGGTAAGATCACTCGCAACATGGAGGTGACACACACGGACTGTATCTCTTCCACCGCCTCTCAAACGAGTCACAGTACGACCACAACAACAGCCAACAGCGCATCCTTGTCTGGTTGTATCTCTAGAAGCGGCAACCAGTCTATCAGCTGTTAACGCTCTGAACCCAAGGACGTGCGAGTATGATGATGTTGTCAAGTGGGTCACAGAAAGCTGGCTATGTATTACTTGTCACCTTTGAGGAATATGGGTTGTTTGGTCTAGATGTGATGATGAGGCTGAGCCTGGTGTCAAAGCATGGTGTGGACTTTGTTTGAGTGTGATGATGAGGCTGGGCTCGGTGCCATAACGTGGGTTGATGAGTCACATGAATGCATGCTCCATCATGTTTTGTGCCCATCTTCCATGCGTCTAGCACAGTTGGAGTGCTCTATGGCCCGTTATTTAGTAGTGACTCTAGATCGTTTTACGAGTGCCACCTAGATTGACTCTGGTGCCACTCATCACATGACCTATCGTTGCTCTGACTTTGTCATCCTCGCTTATGTTGGGTCTGTTCAGTTTGTACGGACAACGTTCCTAAAGTAATCTTTGTCCCTGCTCGTGGTCCGAGTCTTCTCTTAATCTGTGCACATACGTGGATGGACATTGTCATCTAGAACTTTGTTGAATTTACCTCTGTGTATACGTGTGATTTCTGTAATATCATGTCCTACGTCTCTTTTGTGAATGACTTGTACCCTGCTACTTGGTGTGCTCTCTCTCTATTACCTCTTCTCATTTTGTCTCTCCTATACATATTCTTGTGACTGGAGTACTATCGCCTGAGTGGTTTTTTGTTCCATTGGAATCTACCACATGTTTGAGGGTGTTCAAGGGGAGGGTGTGAGCATGTGCAGTTTGGCATTTTATTGCACATTCCTATTTGGTCTACACCTCTAAGGAAATGCGTACCAACAGGTAATGGGAGGCTGTTTGGTTTTGTGTTGTCTCCGATCTGTTTGTGCTCAGTTGAACATGACCAGATGGTTGTGTCCATATTCGTACAGTTTCCCGACGCAAATCCATATGGAGCTGGCATGTTGTCGTCCTGAGTATAAGGCAACAACTGGCTTGTTCAAACAAGACATGGTTGACCTCCCTTCAATGGGTGTGGTTCAACTGTTGATACCCATTTTTCAACCTCCCTCCAGCAGTTGCTGCGGAAATATGGCAACTCGTTGGTCGACCTCCCTATACATGCAAGGACCTTTGTCATGTTTTCTGTAGCTGGCAAGATTTTCTTGGTGGATTGGCCAGTGATCCTCTTTTGCATCTTTGCTTGTTTACTCCGCACACGTATTTTTGAACCCATGGTTGTGAGGGTTTAATGCATAGGGCTCATCAGGGTGCATGCACAAGACCAAAATTTTCCTTGTTCTAACAGTTGTGTGCTGACACACATCCTAAAACATATTGAGGATGGTTTGCTAGTAGCTGATCTGCAGTGGTGTGCCGCACACCAGCTCACCGACTGCACCTCCTTAGATCGTAGGTCTGTCAGTTGCCATTTCTCTTTGCAAACTATTTCACTGACACAATTACCTATTTTTGTGGCCCTTCACACATAGAATGCTCCCTTATCTTTCTCCACATGCACACACACATGTACAAGAGATTGAGTGCCATGGCCGTTGATGGAGTTCTGTCATACAAGAAAGAGAGAACCACTGATGACTTGTGTAGCTCCATGCAACAGCCACACACATTTTTGTAAAGCCCATGGTCATGCTATGTTTTATTCCTTATCTCTTCAGTGTTGGTTTTCCTGATGGTGGAGATATGGCCTCTCACACTATGAAATGAATTTGTCTGTTTGTAAACATGCATGTGGATTTTGGAGGAGTTGCATTACAGACCCAGATACTGATCCTTATGGGGCCACCGTACAATACTTATTCTGTACATCAGTGAGTTGTCGTCCTCAAGTGGTCAGGCCTGACCCCTGGGTGGCGGCATGGCCATGCCCTGTATGATACAGAAACAAGGTACACATCCACAATAATGCCTTTTGTTTTG
This sequence comes from Penium margaritaceum, assembly GCA_023375785.1. Lineage (NCBI taxonomy): Eukaryota > Viridiplantae > Streptophyta > Zygnematophyceae > Desmidiales > Peniaceae > Penium > Penium margaritaceum. Next base: position 34,789 of record SZWC01022920.1, read on the forward strand.
TCCACCTTGCTCATTGTGACCACAAGCCTTTTCCATGAGACGCTAATTGTAGAGTTCTCCAGACAAACCCTGTCCACTCTTGGTCTTATTCACGCACATCCTAGTGACAAACTACTGGTATCAGAAAGAGGAAAGACGATTCATCCAAACTCTACGGTCCTGAACCCTGATCAAGGGAGCATCACATTATTGGAACACTACCACTTACACACATCAATTTCCGGTGCGACGACCACTGTCATTGTCCATGCTTGGCAGCAGACCCTTTCCATGAAAATTTTGCGACAATTACACTGTGCTACAGCTGCCGTGGTCCTCGTTGTCTTGGCCTATCCAAGGTACTGCTCCCACTACCGCTGCACTATGGATAACAGCATCTTGCTTTGGTGTTTCACACTTCAACGATTACATGTATGGCAGCTTCCGCTACCTTAACCATCAAAGGTATAGCACATTTCCGTTTTCATGATCTAGGGTCTATAACATTACCGTAGCCATGACGCCCTCATGCAGGAGCGTCGTTTATGGTAACCAATGCTGCTCCCCTCTCTTGATTTGACCTCCTCTCTCTCCATTCTTAGAACCAATCCTACAGACTCTCGCGATGACCGTACTTTGCCACAGCAGTCGTGGCAGCCACCATTGCAACAAACCTGACTTAAGTGCCACTTATGCCACTGCCGCCACATGTACAACATCATTTTGATCTAGGTTACCCTCACCTGTCCCTACACTTGTGCCGGAGCAACGAACCTTGTGCCATTTTGGAACACCTCACCCTCTAAGCACCTATGCTTTAACGACACCATGTTGCATCTATTGCATCTACGATAGCATACTTTGTCACAGCCAATCTATGATGTCTGCTTCTCGTAGCTGTCTCAGGATCTTTTGTGTTGGTGGCCTAAACCTATAAGTGCCAAGCCTGTCATCTCTTTCCTTTACTCCCCTCGTCACCCTCTGCATCATCACTCTCAGACAGCTAACCTCTGCTATCCCAACAGCTCGGATGGAGCCATTGTTTTTGTGGCAGTACCTTGTTGTCTTTTGTTTGGCATGCTCTCTTCTTCACCTCTTATTGAAGGCACATTCAACTATGAACTTGAATCATCACGGCCCACGAAAAGGGAGTGTGTTTAAGAAATATACGGCATAGACATTGACCACTGGAGCTCACCAACGTGTGATGACCCCGAAGAGTTGTTGGTGCACATGCTCTCCTCCAACTACCGGAGCAACGGCCTTCATCACTAGGAAAAGGCGATCCAACGTGAAATGGATCACTACATATACATTGCTAACTATCTACCTGATTCACCTTAAGAATGTTGCCACCCACCTAACGGAAATCTCGATGACCCAGATAGCACAGCAGCCCTTGCACCAGCCCCTACAGCTAACCACCAAGAGCAACCTAGTCCTGTGCCAAACCTCCTATCTTACGCTAACCTTATCAGTCTCGCCAAAGCCATTCTTGACATGGCTTTCAATGTAGCTTCAAATGTTTCAAGCAACAAAAGAGCCAATTAAGCCCCCACATGCACGACCATTGGATGTGCCATGACGGCCCACACTGAGGTAGCCACTCCAACTCCCCTTGCTGCCACAGTAACAATTACGACCCACGTAACTGTAGGTTCTTCTGCCATCACCATTACAGCTTTCACAACAGCTGACCCGCCATGTAGTACTGTTAGCTCCACCTTTGCCTCCACCACAGCCACCATCCACACTCATCTAGGACAGAATCGTATGGTGTTGCACCATCTTGCCATCCTTGTGGTGTCGGCAGATGCAGCAAAAACTGGTGCCATAACGATGGAACTCCTCTATCTCTTGGTGGCTCTGGTGGCATGGATCATTTTTTTCTCGGTGTCTACGACAGTGGTGGTTCCATGACTCTTGTCTTTGCTCCAACACTGTTATTATGGTGAACATGCGTATGTCTATCCTCTCTTCCTTACCATCTCCACATATTCTCCATTTCCACTACTCACATGTCACACCTCATTCTTGCATACTTTGTATACAACGATTATGCTTGTAATGGAGAAAACTATGAAGACAATTCAGGTCGTCATCACTGAGGATTACCTGAACCCGCCCCCATGTAAAGGAGGCATTACAGAGAGATATTGATCAAAAGACAAAGATAGCCACTTTGATGGCCGACATCGTCATGGGGCGTCTTCACTCCATGGCCCCCATTGCTACTACTCTTTCCATTGTGGGTGATGATTCCTCTTCTTGCTCCTCTGTTGTGGCACTTCCTTTCACGTAAGTTGACACAAGAAGGACTTTGAAAGACCCCCATCTTACTACACCAGCAACCTGTCATTCTCCTCTTGGGAGATCTACTTCACCTTGTGAGCTCAAGGTGAACTGTTTTGATATCAATATTCTCCTGTTGACACCTCTACACCCCAGTTTTGCTCCCAAGCATGCAGAGGCTGCTCATGCTATTTGTGTCCTCATTTTGGCAGAATCCAAAAACGTCACCGGTGAAATTGGTGTGTACAACACCGACACTTCAAGTCACATGCTGGCAAATACGTTGGGGGCATATGATCTCATTTGCTGGTGCAATATTGTCACTAGGAATGCTACCCAAATTGATTTGACTGTATAGTTCTTCCAACTATAAACGTGTGCAGATGAGTCATCTAAATCGCGTAAAACAAACATCTTCTGCTTGCTTCGTGACTAAGGACAAGCAGCACCAGGCCAATTCTCTGTCCTTCTTTCACTTGTGCCACGCTTTATCCCTCAACTGTTCAATCTCTACCTCCATTTGCAAGATATTGAGCTCAATTGTCTTGCCTCTGAGCCTGTGGCACCTGAATCCCTCCCAACATTGGTTAACTCTATGAGTTCACAGTCGCCCAACTCATAGACTGGTAGAACATCATTTAATCAAGTGCCTACAGTGCAGCATTGTGGCACCCATGATCACATCATGCTCTGTGGTTACGCTCATCACCTCCTATGTTGTAGCCACCTCTACAACTTCCACCGCTGCCACGCTCTCCACCCATGGTGCTGTCCGGTGCGGTAGCCAAGGCCACAACAAAGGTAAAGGGAGAGACCTTGGAGGGAAAGCAATAGACACTTCATCGGTCTTAGGTACGGTCACATGCTGGAACTTTGAGGCATAGGGACATTATGTTCGCAAGTGTTTGGCCTCATGTGACGATGCCCACCTTGCCTCAACCATGCATGTCCATTGGGAGTGCATAGGGATAAGCAGTGTTGTAGCAGCCACAGTCACCACCAATGTGGCCTCCCAAGATTTTGCAACTCCTTGTCCTCTCCTGCTACCTACAGTGTCGATGTTGGTTCACCGTAGCAGTCTCCCTCCATGCCTTCCTCTTGGGACTTGATGCCTCCTACCGCGGTTTTGTTAGAATACATCCTCATCTTCACAAGGCATTGGTAAGACTCTCCCAAAAGGGTAAACAAGTCATAACCCGTGGAATAGCTCTAGTATGGGTGCAGCTGAATTAACCAAGTATCCATTGGAGTTCTTGGTCAACTCTCTGGTGAATCACATTAAACTGGAAGGATTGTAGTGCTCATCACAAGATGCAGATCTACCAGCCAGCCATCGAGCCACCATTAATGGAACGTCCATCAGCTCCAGTTACAGTCTTTACCTCACAACAGTGACTACTGGAATGTTTGCACTCTCCCCAACAACCATGTGGTCCAGTTCCCGCTATGCGCCAACAAGACAAAAGGGAGAACTCCCCGCCAATTCTCCAAACATGAACAACCATGCGGCAGGAACTCTACCTGAGTCTAGTATGGAGTTGCTTTGCGACTCCGTCCTATACAAAAGCAACAACATGAGCAAGATAGTTGTGGCTAAGAGCTAGCGTACCAACCACCTTAGCTTTAGGATTCTGACAGGATTAGGTTTCCTAGTGCTTGTGCATTTTCCTTGTATCTTTCTAGTCACCCATTTGAGGCCACTCAGTTTATCAATCAGTTTCGTCTCTCTCAGCTCAGACTCTTGCCCTGCCCCAACTTTGGCTCGACCTTAAGGCCCACCACCAGTTCCTGCCGCTATCCATCATTTCCGCTCTTCTTGCTGTTTGTATCGTTAACGCCCACTCGTGTGTGCTGTGGCACTTGTGTCATGCTAGTTTGTCCGCCTGCACGTGTCAGTTGCACCAGGCAGAACCAGCTGCCCTTTATGCCCACTGCCTGATGCTACGGCCTCATGCCTTTGCCGGCTCATGTCCACCCGCTACAACCTTTGCTCTTCTTATTTCTTGGATCAGCATGCCCAATCTTTGGTGCTACAGTGTGATGGTTGTGCCTGCCCGCGCCCCGGTAGCGCGACTCACTTGATCAGCTCGCCCGCCCTTAGGTGCTGCAATCGCCAGCATTCCTCTCCTCTTCCTGTGTGCTTCTCTTATCAGTGTCTATGCTATAGCACTCCGCCCAGACCCATCGCTTCCGTCTGGGATGTTGTTGCACCCATCCTCCGGACTGCATCTTGTCATAGTATTGTGCCTAGGTCACACTTCAACGCATGTTCTCTCTCTCACAGACAGGTCTTTCCTACTTTGGATCACCTTCTTCCCACTATGTCTGGATCCTTTTGTCTTGTAATGACGGCCACTTCTCTGACTCCCGTCCCAGCGAGCATCACATTGAATTTCGCTATGGCAAGGAACACGCTCCAGAGCGTACCTCATTGAGATCCTGCATCTTCGTAATCATGGAGGTCAGGATGTGATGGACCTATCTTGTACTTGTGTTTGTGAGTCAGATGAAACCCTTTGTGGCATGTCGTCTTGGGCTGTACAAGGGTGTGTTCCTGATGATTGTCCATGGAATGAGGATCGGGAGTCTCTAACGCTGCATTGCCGTCTGTGCTCAATCTTATCTTCTCTTTTCCCACCTGCTGGTACAGTTGTTGACTGCCGGGTGGTGCCTTTTGAATGATTTTGGGTGGCTTCTAGATTCTCGATTGTGCTTCACGTACCACATGATATGTTTTTTTGCCCTTGTTTTGTTTTGTTTGGTCCTTTTGGATTTTTTCTTTGTTTGCATAGGCTCTTGCCTGATTCTACCTATCCAGTGTGTTGCACGTTGTTCATTTTATTTGTCCTACTAGAAATCTGTTCTCATTGGATGTACTGCAAGTGCCTGACCTGGAGGTCATTCTGTTGTCCTTGACCACACTCAATGAGCAGGACATGGACTTTCCATCTTGTCTCAACATTGGTACCGTCCACATTCATTCCTCAGGTCAGGCTGTGCTTAGTGGGCCAATGCAAATGTAGGAAACAAACCACATAAACCGTCTACCATTGTCTTTGTACATCTATGTGCACTGAAGAAGTTGTAGAATTTCAGCTATATCTTTGTCTTGTTTACAAAGTAGTTTTGGATGTCACCTTCTAAGACAACTTTTCAAAAAGTTACATGTGGAGAACAACTTCAAAGTTCAATATTCCTACAAATTCATTGTAGCTTAACACTTTTCACTTATGGAAGTGTTCCACAGACTTTGTTTTGTACATCCCTAAGGTCAATACGTTTGTCAATGTCTATATACATAAACTGGCATACATCTATGACATTAAACATGTAAAAATGAGCTCAAAAGTATTTGTTTTAATATGTTGTGTATTTTTGTCACCATGTAGTTATTGTTTGATCATTTTACGGTCATCATCAGTTGTAATTGTGTTTCTGACAAAAACACTTTTTATGTATTTTCTGTATAGAGTGATACTAACATAATGGACAAACTTGTCCGAGGAGCTGTGTTTGCACCGTGCATACACCGTGTATGACGTTTAGGCAAGTGTCCTAGCATCGATGTCATCGTGAAATCGCATGTCAGATGTATGGCGAGTTTCTCCGTAGTCTCTACCGTCTATAGTCGCCATTTGTGCATGGTTAGTGCACGGGGTATGCTAAGGCCAACGGGTGGATTGGGAGGTAAGTGAGAGACGATAGAAGTTATGCATCATGGGGGCATTGAAACAACAGTGATACGGGTCCATGTTTGGACGCAATCACGAACGCAAAAACTTGTCCCGTTTCGTTTATCGCGATCTGTGGCATCACTGATTCGCCAAACAAACAGTTGCCGTACCAAGGTTGCTAAAAGGTCTGGAGGCTTTTGTCAAAATCTGAGCTTTCCATCTGTGCATAAAGCAACAACCATATTCATAGCGTTTGATATAGTCATTCGAACGACTTCAACATTGTTACAATCACCGTAGAGAGTTCCTGAGAAGAGAAAGTTACTGAAAAGATGGAGTGGGACAGTCGGCATGAAAAATGGTCAAGCTTTTCGACGTCGCACCGATATGTATTCAAGAATAAAAAACGAGCTATGGACAAAGAACATTTTTATCACAAGATTTTTATGCAAGAGCAAGAAAGTGGAAACTCAAAGGCAATGGAAGGCAAAATGGGCTGTGGCCCGGCTGTTGTGGTGTTTCACGGAACGACAACCTTAAGAGGCATGTCATGTGGTCTTGTGGACATTTGTACTGTCTGTGGGATGTACTGAAATTGACATGCAAACACTGTGTTTGATCTCTCTTGCAAAACCTGAAAAGTGGTGGCTAGAGAACTCTGTGACACGTCGCTGCCTTTTCATAGGCAATCATGCCAAAATGACGGCATTCGGCACAGGGAACCGTCGAAGAAAGGCTCTCCATATGAATGAGAGAACATATGCGGGGCCTCGCGTGGAGACTAAGACCAAACAATCATACAACATAAATTTATCCTAGTACAATCTGAATCTCAGACAAATTTATTTTCTTTTACGCATGTATGAAACTTTCTCGAGTTCATTTAAGTGTAAGTTGAAGT
>SZWC01022921.1:31492-41633 GCA_023375785.1 Penium margaritaceum
TCTATATCTATATCTATATCTATATCTATATCTATATCTATAACTATATCTATATCTATATATAGATGTATACCTTTATCTAATTCTATATCTACATCTATATCTATATCCATATCTATATCTATATCTATGTCTATGTCGATATCAAAAACAATCTCAATATCTATATCTATATCTATATCTTTATGTGAATTTATACCTATATCTATATCTATATCTATATCTATATCTATGTCTATATCTATATCTGTTTCTATATCTAAATCTAAATCTATATCTATATTTATTTCTATATCTATATTTCTATCTATATCTATATGTATATGTTTATCTATATCTATATCTATATCTATATCCATATCTATGTCTATGTCTATATCTATATCTATATCTACATCTATATCTATATCTATATCTATATCTATATCTATATCCTTGGTTTCTGTGACCCGGCTTAGGTTTCAGTGTCCCGGCTTTGGTCTCTGTGACCTGGGTTTGGTTTCTGGGACCTAGCTTTGGTTTCTGTGACCCGGCTCTGGTGTCTGTGAGTCGGCTTTGGTTTCTGTGACCCGGCTTTGGTTTCTGAGACTCAGCTTTGGTTTTTGTGACACAGCTTTGGTTTCTGTGACCCGGCTTTGGTTTCTGTGACCCTGCATTGGTTTCTGTGACCTGGCTTTGGTTTTTGTGACCTGGCTTTGGTTTTTGTGACCTGGCTTTGGTTTCTGTGACCCGGCTTTGGTTTCTGTGACCCGGCTTTGGTTTCTGTGACCCGGCTTTAGTTGCTGTGTCCAGGCTTTGGTTTCTGTGACCCGGCTTTGGTTTGTGTGACCCGGCTTTGGTTTGTGTGACCTGCTTTGGTTTCTGTGGCCCGGCTTTGGTTTCTGTGACCCGGCTTTGGTTTCTATGACCCGGCTTTGGTTTTTGTGAATCGGCTTTGGTTTTTGATACCCGGCTTTGGTTTCTGTGACCCGGCTTTGGTTTTTGTGACCCGGTTTGTGTTTCTGTGTCCCGGCTTTGGCTTCTCTGGCATGGCTTTGGTTTCTATGACCCGACTTTAGTTACTGTGACCTGCCTTTGGTTTCTTTGACCCGGCTTTGGTTTCTTTTACCTGTTTTTGGTTTCTGAGACCTGACTTTGGTTTCTGTGACCCGGCTTTGGTTTTTGTGACCCGGTTTGTGTTTCTGTGTCCCGGCTTTGGCTTCTGTGGCATGGCTTTGGTTTCTATGACCCGACTTTAGTTAATGTGACCTGCCTTTGGTTTCTTTGACCCGGCTTTGGTTTCTTCTACCTGTTTTTGGTTTCTGAGACCTGACTTTGGTTTCTGTGACCCGGCTTTTGTTTTTGTGACCTGGCTTTGGTTTTTGTTACGCTGCTTGGTTTCTGTGACCCAGCTCTTTTTTNTTTAGTTACTGTGACCTGCCTTTGGTTTCTTTGACCCGGCTTTGGTTTCTTTTACCTGTTTTTGGTTTCTGAGACCTGACTTTGGTTTCTGTGACCCGGCTTTTGTTTTTGTGACCTGGCTTTGGTTTTTGTTACGCTGCTTGGTTTCTGTGACCCAGCTCTTTTTTCGGTGACCCAGCTCTGGTTTCTGTGACCCGACTTTTGTTTGTGTGACCTGGCTTTGGTTTCTGTGACCTGGCTTCGATTTCTGTGACCCGGCTCCGGTTTATGTGACCCGGCTTTCATTTTTGTGACCCGGTTTGGGTTTCTGTGACCCGGCTTTGGTTTCTCTGATCGTTTTTGGTTTCAGTAACCCGGCTTTGGTTTCTGTGACCCGGCTTCAGTTTCTGTGGATCGGCTTTGGTTTCTGTAACCGGGCTTTGGTTTATGTGACCCGGTGTTGGTTTCTGTGACCCTGCTTTGGTTTCTGTGACCCGGATTTGGTTTCTGTGACCTGGCTTTGGTTTCTACGACCGGCTTTTGTTTCTGTGACCAAGCTTTGGTTTCTGTGACCCGGCTTTGGTTTCTGTGAACCGGCTTTGGTTTTTTATACCTGGCTTTGGTTTCTCTGACTCGGCTTTTGTTTCTGTGACCAGGCTTTGGTTTCTTTTACCCGGCTTTGGCTTCTGTGGCATGGCTTTGGTTTTTGTGAACCGACTTTAGTTACTGTGACCTGGCTTTGGTTTCTATGACCCGGCTTTTGTTTCTTTGACCCGACATTGGTTTTTGTTACCCGATTTCGGTTTCTGTGACCCGGCTTTGGTTTATGTGACCCGGCTTTCGTTTCCGTAACCGGGTTTTGGTTTCGGTGACCTGACTAAGGTTCTTGTTACGCTGCATTTGTTTCTGTGACCCGACTTTTGTTTATGTGACCCAACTTTGGTTTCTGTGACCTGGCTTCTGTTTCTATGACCCCGCTTTGGTTTCTGAGACCCGGCATTGATTTCTGTGATCCGGCTTTGGTTTCTGTAACACAGTTTTTGTTTCTGTGACCCGGCTTTGCTTTCTGTGACCCGGCTTTGGTTTCTGTGACCCGGCTTTGGTTTCTGTGACCCAGCTTTGGTTTCTGTGACCCGGCTTTGGTTTCTGTGACCCGCCTTTGGTTTCTGTGAGCCACCTTTGTTTTTTGTGACCCAGCTTTGGTTTCTGTGACCCGGCTTTGGTTTCTGTGACCCGGGTTTGGTTTTTTTTTTTACTCGGCTTTGCTTTCTTTGACCTGGTTTTGGTTTCTGTGACCCGGCTTTGGTTTCTGTGACCCGGGTTTGGTTTTTTTTTTTACTCGGCTTTGCTTTCTTTGACCTGGTTTTGGTTTCTGTGACCCGTCTTTGGTTTTTGTGACCCGGCTTTGGTTTCTGTGACCCGGCTTTGGTTTCTGTGACCCGCCTTTGGCTTCTCTGTCCTGGCTACTATTTCTGTGACTCGACTTTGGTTTCTCTGACCCTGTTTTGGTTTCTGTGACCCGGCTTTGGCTATTGTGACATGGCTTTGGTTTCTATGACGCCACTTTAGTTATTGTGACCCGGCTTTGTTTTCTGTGACCCAGCTTTGGTTTCTGTGACCCGGATTTGGATTATGTGACCCGGCTTTGGTTTCTGTGACCCGGCTTTGTTTTCTGTCACCCAGCTTTGGTTTCTGTGACTTGGCTTTGGTTTGTGTGACCCTCTGGTTTCCGTGACCTGCCTTAGGTTTTTGTTACATGGCTTTTGTTTCTGTGACCCGGCTTTGTTTTCTGTCACCCAGCTTTGGTTTCTGTGACTTGGCTTTGGTTTGTGTGACCCTCTGGTTTCCGTGACCTGCCTTAGGTTTTTGTTACATGGCTTTTGTTTCTGTGACCCGGCTTTGGTTATTGTGATCCGGCTTTGGTTCTTGTTGTCATGCTTTGGTTTCTGTGACCCAGCTTTGGTTATTGTGATCCGTCATTGGTTTCTGCGACCCATGTTTGGTTTCTGTGACCCGGCTTTGGTTATTGTGATCCGGCTTTGGTTCTTGTTGTCATGCTTTGGTTTCTGTGACCCAGCTTTGGTTATTGTGATCCGTCATTGGTTTCTGCGACCCATGTTTGGTTTCTGTGACCCAGCTTTCTTTTGTGTGACCCGGCTTTTGTTTGTGTGACCCGGCTTCTGTTTTTTTGACCCGGATTTTTTTCGTGTGACCTGGCTTTGGTTTCCGTGACCCGGCTTTGATTTTTGTAATCCTGTTTTGGTTTCCGTGACCCGGCTTTGGTTTCTGTGACCCGGCTTTGCTTTCTGTGACCCGGCTATGGTTTCTGAGACCCGGCTTTGGTTTGTCTGATCCGGCTTTGGTTTCTGTGACCCAGCTTTGGTGTCTGTGACCTGGCTTTGGATTCTGTGACCCGGCTTTGGGTTCTGTGACCAGGCGTTCGTTTCTGTGACCCGGCTTTGGTTTTTGTGACACGGCTTTGGTTTATGTGATCCGGCTTTGGTTTGTGTGAACCGGCTTTGGTTTCTGTGACACGTCTTTGGTTTCTGTGACCCGGCTTTTGTTTCTGTGACCCGGCATTGGTTTCTGTGAACCGGCTTTGGTTTTTGTAGCCCGGCTTTGGTTGCTGTGACCCGGGTTTTTTGTTTTTGTCACCCGGCTTTGGGTTGTGTGACCCGGCTTTGGCTTCTGTGAGATGGCATTGGTCTGTTTGACCCGGCTTTGGATATTGTGCTCCGGTTTCGGTTTTTGTTGTCACGCTTTGGTTTCTGTGACCCATCATTGGTTTCTGTGACCCAGATTTGGTTTCTATGACCGGGTCTCTGTTTGTGTGACCCGGCTTCTGTTTCTGTGACCCGGATTTTGTTTATGTGACCCGGCTTTGGTTTCTGTGAACCGGCTTTGGTTTTTGTAGCCCGGCTTTGGTTGCTGTGACCCGGGTTTTTTGTTTTTGTCACCCGGCTTTGGGTTGTGTGACCCGGCTTTGGCTTCTGTGAGATGGCATTGGTTTGTTTGACCCGGCTTTGGATATTGTGATCCGGTTTCGGTTTTTGTTGTCACGCTTTGGTTTCTGTGACCCATCATTGGTTTCTGTGACCCAGATTTGGTTTCTATGACCGGGTCTCTGTTTGTGTGACCCGGCTTCTGTTTCTGTGACCCGGATTTTGTTTATGTGACCCGGCTTTGGTTTCTGTGACCCGGCTTTAATTTCTGCAATCAGGTTTTGGTTTCTGTGACCCGGCTTTGTGTCCATGACCCGGCTTTGGTTTCTGTGACCCAGCTATGGTTTCTGTGACCCGGCTTTGGTTTGTCTGATCCGGCTTTGGTTTCTGTGACCCGGCTTTGGTGTTTGTGACCCGGCTTTGGTTTCTGTGGCCCGGCTTTGGTTTCTGTATTCTGGCTTTGGTTTCTGTGACCCGGCTTTGGTTTCTGTGACCCGGCTTTCGGTTTTGTCACCCGGCTTTGGTTTCTGTGACCCGGCTTTGGTTTCTGCGACCAGCTTTGGTTTCTGTGACCCCGCTTTGGTTTCTGTGACCCGGCTTTGGTTGCTGTGTCCCGGTTTTGGTTTATGTGACCCGGCTTTGGTTTCTGTGACCCGGCTTTGGTTTCTGCGACCAGCTTTGGTTTCTGTGACCCCGCTTTGGTTTCTGTGACCCGGCTTTGGTTGCTGTGTCCCGGTTTTGGTTTATGTGACCCGGCTTTGGTTTCTTTGACCCGGCTTTGGTTCGTATGAACCAGCTTTGGTTTCTATGACATTGCTTTTGTTTCTGTGACCCGGCTTTGGTTTCTGTGACACGGCGTTGGTTTTTGTGAACCGACTTTGGTTTTTGTAACCCAGCTTTGGTTTGTATGAACCAGCTTTGGTTTCTATGACATTGCTTTTGTTTCTGTGACCCGGCTTTGGTTTCTGTGACACGGCGTTGGTTTTTGTGAACCGACTTTGGTTTTTGTAACCCAGCTTTGGATTCTGTGACCTGGCTTTTTTTGTTTCTGTGACCCGGCTTCGGTTTGTGTGACCTGGCTTTGGTTTATGTGACCCGGCTTTGGATTATGTGACCAGGCTCTGGTTTCTGTGACCTGGCTTTGGTTTTTGTTACCTCGCGTTTGTTTCTATGACCCAACATTTGTTTCTCTGACCCGAATTTGGTTTCTGTGATCCAGTTTTGGTTTCTATGACATGGGTTTGGTTTCTGTGACCCGGATTTGGTTGTTGTGACCCGGCTTTGGTTTCTAATACCCTGCCTTGGTTTCTGTGACTCAGCTTTTGTTTCTGTGACCCAGCTTTTGTTTTTTGTGACCCCCTTCTGTTTTTGTGACCCGGCTTTTCTGTCTGTAACCCGGCTTTGGTTTCAGTGACCCTGCTTTTATTTTCAGTGACCCGGCTTTGGTTTCTGTGACCCGACTTTTGTTTTTGTGACCTGGCTTTGGTTTCTGTGACCCGGTTTTGGTTTCTGTGACCTGGCTTTGGTTTCTGTGACCCGGCTTTGGTTTCCGTCACCCAGCTATGGTTTTGTGTGAGCCGGTTTTGGTTTCTGTGACCCGGCTTTTCTTTCTCTGACCTGGCTTTGGTTTCTGTGATTCTTCTTTTATTTTCTGAGATCCGGCTTTGGTTTCTATGACCCAGCTTTTGTTTCTCTGTCTCGGCTTTGGTTTCTGTGACCCGGCTTTGGTTTCTGTGACCCGGTTTCTGTTTCTGTGACCCGGCTTTGGTTTCCGTGACCCGGCTTTGGTTTCTGTGACCTGGCTTTGGTTTCGATGACCCGCTTTGGTTTCTGTGACTTGGCTTTGGTTTCTGTGACCCAGCTTCATTCTAAGACCCGGGTTTGGTTTCTGTGACCCGGCTTTTGTTTCTGTAACCCGGCTTTGGTTTCTGTGACCCGGTTTCTGTTTCTGTGACCCGGCTTTGGTTTCCGTGACCCGGCTTTGGTTTCTGTGACCTGGCTTTGGTTTCGATGACCCGCTTTGGTTTCTGTGACTTGGCTTTGGTTTCTGTGACCCAGCTTCATTCTAAGACCCGGGTTTGGTTTCTGTGACCCGGCTTTTGTTTCTGTAACCCGGCTTTGGTTTCTGTGACCCGGTTTCTGTTTCTGTGACCCGGCTTTGGTTTCCGTGACCCGGCTTTGGTTTCTGTGACCTGGCTTTGGTTTCGATGACCCGCTTTGGTTTCTGTGACTTGGCTTTGGTTTCTGTGACCCAGCTTCATTCTAAGACCCGGGTTTGGTTTCTGTGACCCGGCTTTTGTTTCTGTAACCCGGCTTTGGTTTCTGTGACCCGGTTTCTGTTTCTGTGACCCGGCTTTGGTTTCCGTGACCCGGCTTTGGTTTCTGTGACCTGGCTTTGGTTTCGATGACCCGCTTTGGTTTCTGTGACTTGGCTTTGGTTTCTGTGACCCAGCTTCATTCTAAGACCCGGGTTTGGTTTCTGTGACCCGGCTTTTGTTTCTGTAACCCGGCTTTGGTTTCTGTGACCCGGTTTCTGTTTCTGTGACCCGGCTTTGGTTTCCGTGACCCGGCTTTGGTTTCTGTGACCTGGCTTTGGTTTCGATGACCCGCTTTGGTTTCTGTGACTTGGCTTTGGTTTCTGTGACCCAGCTTTGGTTTCTGTGACCCGGCTTTGGTTTCTGTGACCTGGCTTTGGTTTCGATGACCCGCTTTGGTTTCTGTGACTTGGCTTTGGTTTCTGTGATCCGGCTTTGGTTTCTATGACCCGTCTTTTGTTTTTGTGACCCGGCTTTGGTTTTTGTGACCCGGCTTTGGTTTCTGTGACCCAGCTTCATTCTAAGACCCGGGTTTGGTTTCTGTGACCCGGCTTTTGTTTCTGTGACACGGCTTTGGTTTATGTGACCCGGCTTTGGTTTCTGTGACCCGGCTTTGGTTTCCGTGACCCGGCTTTGGTTCCTGTGACCTGGCTTTGGTTTATGCAACCGGCTTTTGTTTCTGTAACCAGGCTCTGGTTTGTGTGACCCGGCTTTGGTTGCTGTGTCCTGGCTTTGGTTTCTGTTGCTAGGCTTTGGTTTCTGCTACCCGGCTTTGGTTTTTGATACCCGGCTTTGGTTTGCGTAACCCGGCTTTCGTTTCTGTGACCCGGATTTGGTTTCTGTGACCCGGCTTTGGCTTTTGTGGTATGGCTTTGGTTTATGTGACCCGGCTTTAGTTACTTTGTCATGGCATTGGTTTATGTGACCCGGCTTTGCTTTTTGTAACCAGGCTTTGGTTTTGGTGACCTTGCTTTGGTTTTTGTTACCCGGCTTTTGTTTCTGTGACACGACTTTTGTTTATGTAACCCGACTTTGGTTTCTGTGAACCGGTTTTGGTTTCAGTGACCTGGCTTTGGTTGCTGTGACCCGGCTTTGGTTTTTCTGACCTGGCTGTGGGTTTTCTTAGCCTGTTTTGGTTTCTGTGACCCTACTTTTGTTTCTGTGACCCAGCTTTGGTTTCTGTGACCCGGCTTCTATTTTTGTGACCCGGCTTTTGTTTATGTGACCTGGCTTTGATTTCTGTGAACCGGTTTTCGTTTCTGTGACCCCGCTTTCGTTTATGTGACACAGCTTTTGTTCATGTGACCCAGCTTTTGTTTCTGTGACCCGGCTTTGGTTCCTGTGACCCAGATTTGGTTTCTGTGACCCGGCTTCGGTTCCTTTGACTCGGCTTTGGTTTCTGTGACCTGGCTTTGGTTCCTGTGACCAGGCTTTGGTTTCTGTGACCCGGCTTCGGTTCCTTTGACTCGGCTTTGGTTTCTGTGACCTGGCTTTGGTTCCTGTGACCAGGCTTTGGTTTCTGTGACCCGGCTTCGGTTCCTTTGACTCGGCTTTGGTTTCTGTGACCTGGCTTTGGTTCCTGTGACCAGGCTTTGGTTTCTGTGACCCGGCTTCGGTTCCTTTGACTCGGCTTTGGTTTCTGTGACCTGGCTTTGGTTCCTGTGACCAGGCTTTGGTTTCTGTGACCCGGCTTCGGTTCCTTTGACTCGGCTTTGGTTTCTGTGACCTGGCTTTGGTTCCTGTGACCAGGCTTTGGTTTCTGTGACCCGGCTTCGGTTCCTTTGACTCGGCTTTGGTTTCTGTGACCTGGCTTTGGTTCCTGTGACCAGGCTTTGGTTTCTGTGACCCGGCTTCGGTTCCTTTGACTCGGCTTTGGTTTCTGTGACCTGGCTTTGGTTCCTGTGACCAGGCTTTGGTTTCTGTGACCCGGCTTCGGTTCCTTTGACTCGGCTTTGGTTTCTGTGACCTGGCTTTGGTTCCTGTGACCAGGCTTTGGTTTCTGTGACCCGGCTTCGGTTCCTTTGACTCGGCTTTGGTTTCTGTGACCTGGCTTTGGTTCCTGTGACCAGGCTTTGGTTTCTGTGACCCGGCTTCGGTTCCTTTGACTCGGCTTTGGTTTCTGTGACCTGGCTTTGGTTCCTGTGACCAGGCTTTGGTTTCTGTGACCCGGCTTCGGTTCCTTTGACTCGGCTTTGGTTTCTGTGACCTGGCTTTGGTTCCTGTGACCAGGCTTTGGTTTCTGTGACCCGGCTTCGGTTCCTTTGACTCGGCTTTGGTTTCTGTGACCTGGCTTTGGTTCCTGTGACCAGGCTTTGGTTTCTGTGACCCGGCTTCGGTTCCTTTGACTCGGCTTTGGTTTCTGTGACCTGGCTTTGGTTCCTGTGACCAGGCTTTGGTTTCTGTGACCCGGCTTCGGTTTCTGTGACCCGGCTTTGGTTCCTTTGACCCGGCTTTGGTTTCTGTGACCCTGCTTTTGTTTCTGTGACCCAGCTTTGGTTTCTGTGACCCGGCTTTGGTTTTTATGACCCAGCTTTTGTTTCTGTGACCCGGCATTGGTTTTTGTGACCCGGCTTTGGTTTATGTGACCCCGCTTTGGTTCATGTGACCCAGCTTTGGTTTCTGTGACCCGGCTTTTGTTTTTGTAACCCGGCTTTGGTTTCTGTGACCCGACTTTGGTTTCTGTCACCCAGCTTTGGTTTCTCTGACCCGGCTTTGGTTTCTGTGACCCAGCTTTGGTTTCAGTGACCCGGCTTTGGTTTCTGTGACCCGGCTTTGGCTTTTGTGGTATGGCTTTGGTTTATGTGACCCGGCTTTAGTTACTTTGTCATGGCATTGGTTTATGTGACCCGGCTTTGCTTTTTGTAACCAGGCTTTGGTTTTGGTGACCTTGCTTTGGTTTTTGTTACCCGGCTTTTGTTTCTGTGACACGACTTTTGTTTATGTAACCCGACTTTGGTTTCTGTGAACCGGTTTTGGTTTCAGTGACCTGGCTTTGGTTGCTGTGACCCGGCTTTGGTTTTTCTGACCTGGCTGTGGGTTTTCTTAGCCTGTTTTGGTTTCTGTGACCCTACTTTTGTTTCTGTGACCCAGCTTTGGTTTCTGTGACCCGGCTTCTATTTTTGTGACCCGGCTTTTGTTTATGTGACCTGGCTTTGATTTCTGTGATCCGGTTTTCGTTTCTGTGACCCCGCTTTAGTTTATGTGACACAGCTTTTGTTCATGTGACCCAGCTTTTGTTTCTGTGATCCGGCTTTGGTTTCTCTGATCCAGATTTGGTTTTGTGACTCGGTTTTGGTTTATGTGACCTGGCTTTGGTTTTTGTGGCCCGGCTTTGGTTTCTGTAACCTGGCTTTGGTTCCTGTGACCAGGCTTTGGTTTCTGTGACCCGGCTTTGGTTTCTTTGACCCCGCTTTGGTTTGCGTGACTGGCTTTGGTTTGTGCAACCGGCTTTGGTTTCTATGGCCCAGCTTTGGTTTCTGTGTCCGGGCTTTCATTCCTCTGTCC
>SZWC01022923.1:27928-40997 GCA_023375785.1 Penium margaritaceum
GGGCGTGTGAGGGTATGTAAGGGCGTCTGAGGGTATGGAAGGGCGACTGAGGGTATGTAAGGGCGTCTGAGGGTATGGATGTCTGAAGATATGTAAGGGCGTCTGAGGGTATGTAAGGGCGTCTGAGGGTATGAAAGGGCGACTGAGGGTATGTAAGGGCGTCTGAGGGTATGAAAGGGCGTCTGAGGGTATGTAAGGGTGTCTGAGGGTATCTATGATTGCCACCGACTCCGACTTACTGCCTCGACTCCAAGTCGACCCAGTCTGTCGACTTGACCCCAGTCTGTTGACCGACTTGGGTCTGGGCACAGTCGACAGGGGCGCCAAGGCCCCATGTATCTACGTCGCCCAGCCAACCAACAACGAGTTCTTTTCTAGGCGCTGCAAAAATGCTCGAGTCATGTTGCTTGAGTCCATGATACATAAGAAACTCATTGTCAATACATTCTACACCTTCTTTCATCGTCTTCCCCCCTCTTCACATGTCCTTCCACGGTACCGACTTGACCGACTTGAAGTCGGAGGGTCCCGACGGATCGACTTACCGACTCCGACTTAGGTGGCTAAGTCGTTGGCAAACATAGGAGGGTATGTAAGGGCGTCTGAGGGTATGAAAGGGCGACTGAGGGTATGTAAGGGCGTCTGAGGGTATGAAAGGGCGTCTGAGGGTATGTAAGGGCGTCTGAGGGTATGTAAGGGCGTCTGAGGGTATGTAAGGGCGTCTGAGGGTATGTTAGGGTGTCTGAGGGTGTGTAAGGGCGTCTGAGGGTATGTAAGGGCGTCTGAGGGTATGTAAGGGCGTCTGAGGGTATGTAAGGGTGTCTGAGGGTGTGTAAGGGCATCTGAGGGTATGTAAGGGCGTCTGAGGGTATGTAAGGGTGTCTGAGGGTGTGTAAGGGCATCTGAGGGTATGTAAGGGCGTCTGAGGGTATGTAAGGGCGTCTGAGGGTATGTAAGGCTGTGAATGGGCGTGTGAGGTCATGCAAGTGCATGTCATGTCATGTCAGCAGTGTGTAAGGCTATGTGAGGTTGTGTGACGGCTTCACTGACGCTGTTGGGCACGATAGTAAGTGAAAGGCCATGCAAGGCCATGTGACGCCGTTGTGTGGTGTCATGGCATGTCCTACCATGGCATGTCCTACCATGGCATGTCCTACCATGGCATGTCCAACCATGGCATGTCCTACCATGGCATGTCCTACCATGGCATGTCCTACCATGGCATGTCCTACCATGGCATGACGTGCAAGGGCATGGAAGGACATGTTCACTGGCATGATTGCGGCAAGCGAGACAGTGAAAGGCGGTGCAAGGCCATGTGAGGGTGTGCAAGGCCATATGACGGTGTGCAAGGCTTGATGGGAAAGACAGTATGGAGCCATGCAGGACGGCCAAAGCGTGTGAAAGGTCATGCATGGGCCTGCAAGGCTGTGGAAGGAGGTGCAAAAGAGCTTGTGCAAAGACATACAACACGGAGTAACTGCATGAAAAATCCTAAAGCCCATGTGAAGCCCTGTTAGGCTGTGTAAGGCTGTGCAAAGCAGTGTGAGGTTGTACATTGCCATGAATGGATGCGTATGGGCGTGTGAGGTTGTACATTGCCATGAATGGATGTGTATGGGCGTGTGAGGGCATCTAAGCCCCTGTAGTGGCGTGTAGAGGAGTGCGTGATGGAGCTCGAGGGAGTGCAAGGGAGTGAAGTTGGGTGTAAGGGAGTGCAAGGGCATGTAGGGGTGTGTAAGACTGTGTAATGGTGTGCGACGGGCATGGGAGCGTGTGTGAGGCTGTGTTCGGCCGTTTCAGGATGAGCAAGGGTAGGGGCGTGGATTGCGGTGTAAGACAGTGTGCAAGGGCGTGCAAGTCTGTGCAATAATGTGCAAGGGCATGTCATGTTGTCTAAGGGCTTGTGAAGCCATGCAAGCATGTCCAAGAGCATGTGAGGTGGGGTAATGCCATCCCAGTCCACGTCAGCGCATGAAGGGGTGGGAAAGGTGCGTGTGAGCTTTTGCACTGATGTGTAAGGCTGAGTAGGGGGGTCTCCATAGCGTGTAAGGATGTGTGGGACCGCGGATGCACATGAAAGGGTGTGTGAGGGCTTGAAAGGGTGTGAAAGGGTGTGAAAGGGTGTGAAAGGGTGTGAAAGGGTGTGAAAGGGTGTGAAAGGGTGTGAAAGGGTGTGAAAGGGTGTGACAGGGTGTGAAAGGGTGCGAAAGGGTGTGAAAGGGGGTGAAAGGGGGAGAAAGGGTGTGAAAGGGGGTGAAAGGGGGAGAAAGGGTGTGAAAGGGGGTGAAAGGGGGAGAAAGGGTGTGAAAGGGGGTGAAAGGGGGAGAAAGGGTGTGAAAGGGGGTGAAAGGGGGAGAAAGGGTGTGAAAGGGGGTGAAAGGGGGAGAAAGGGTGTGAAAGGGGGTGAAAGGGGGAGAAAGGGTGTGAAAGGGGGTGAAAGGGGGAGAAAGGGTGTGAAAGGGGGTGAAAGGGGGAGAAAGGGTGTGAAAGGGGGTGAAAGGGGGAGAAAGGGTGTGAAAGGGGGTGAAAGGGGGAGAAAGGGTGTGAAAGGGGGTGAAAGGGGGAGAAAGGGTGTGAAAGGGGGTGAAAGGGGGAGAAAGGGTGTGAAAGGGGGTGAAAGGGGGAGAAAGGGTGTGAAAGGGGGTGAAAGGGGGAGAAAGGGTGTGAAAGGGGGTGAAAGGGGGAGAAAGGGTGTGAAAGGGGGTGAAAGGGGGAGAAAGGGTGTGAAAGGGGGTGAAAGGGGGAGAAAGGGTGTGAAAGGGGGTGAAAGGGGGAGAAAGGGTGTGAAAGGGGGTGAAAGGGGGAGAAAGGGTGTGAAAGGGGGTGAAAGGGGGAGAAAGGGTGTGAAAGGGGGTGAAAGGGGGAGAAAGGGTGTGAAAGGGGGTGAAAGGGGGAGAAAGGGTGTGAAAGGGGGTGAAAGGGGGAGAAAGGGTGTGAAAGGGGGTGAAAGGGGGAGAAAGGGTGTGAAAGGGGGTGAAAGGGGGAGAAAGGGTGTGAAAGGGGGTGAAAGGGGGAGAAAGGGTGTGAAAGGGGGTGAAAGGGGGAGAAAGGGTGTGAAAGGGGGTGAAAGGGGGAGAAAGGGTGTGAAAGGGGGTGAAAGGGGGAGAAAGGGTGTGAAAGGGGGTGAAAGGGGGAGAAAGGGTGTGAAAGGGGGTGAAAGGGGGAGAAAGGGTGTGAAAGGGGGTGAAAGGGGGAGAAAGGGTGTGAAAGGGGGTGAAAGGGGGAGAAAGGGTGTGAAAGGGGGTGAAAGGGGGAGAAAGGGTGTGAAAGGGGGTGAAAGGGGGAGAAAGGGTGTGAAAGGGGGTGAAAGGGGGAGAAAGGGTGTGAAAGGGGGTGAAAGGGGGAGAAAGGGTGTGAAAGGGGGTGAAAGGGGGAGAAAGGGTGTGAAAGGGGGTGAAAGGGGGAGAAAGGGTGTGAAAGGGGGTGAAAGGGGGAGAAAGGGTGTGAAAGGGGGTGAAAGGGGGAGAAAGGGTGTGAAAGGGGGTGAAAGGGGGAGAAAGGGTGTGAAAGGGGGTGAAAGGGGGAGAAAGGGTGTGAAAGGGGGTGAAAGGGGGAGAAAGGGTGTGAAAGGGGGTGAAAGGGGGAGAAAGGGTGTGAAAGGGGGTGAAAGGGGGAGAAAGGGTGTGAAAGGGGGTGAAAGGGGGAGAAAGGGTGTGAAAGGGGGTGAAAGGGGGAGAAAGGGTGTGAAAGGGGGTGAAAGGGGGAGAAAGGGTGTGAAAGGGGGTGAAAGGGGGAGAAAGGGTGTGAAAGGGGGTGAAAGGGGGAGAAAGGGTGTGAAAGGGGGTGAAAGGGGGAGAAAGGGTGTGAAAGGGGGTGAAAGGGGGAGAAAGGGTGTGAAAGGGGGTGAAAGGGGGAGAAAGGGTGTGAAAGGGGGTGAAAGGGGGAGAAAGGGTGTGAAAGGGGGTGAAAGGGGGAGAAAGGGTGTGAAAGGGGGTGAAAGGGGGAGAAAGGGTGTGAAAGGGGGTGAAAGGGGGAGAAAGGGTGTGAAAGGGGGTGAAAGGGGGAGAAAGGGTGTGAAAGGGGGTGAAAGGGGGAGAAAGGGTGTGAAAGGGGGTGAAAGGGGGAGAAAGGGTGTGAAAGGGGGTGAAAGGGGGAGAAAGGGTGTGAAAGGGGGTGAAAGGGGGAGAAAGGGTGTGAAAGGGGGTGAAAGGGGGAGAAAGGGTGTGAAAGGGGGTGAAAGGGGGAGAAAGGGTGTGAAAGGGGGTGAAAGGGGGAGAAAGGGTGTGAAAGGGGGTGAAAGGGGGAGAAAGGGTGTGAAAGGGGGTGAAAGGGGGAGAAAGGGTGTGAAAGGGGGTGAAAGGGGGAGAAAGGGTGTGAAAGGGGGTGAAAGGGGGAGAAAGGGTGTGAAAGGGGGTGAAAGGGGGAGAAAGGGTGTGAAAGGGGGTGAAAGGGGGAGAAAGGGTGTGAAAGGGGGTGAAAGGGGGAGAAAGGGTGTGAAAGGGGGTGAAAGGGGGAGAAAGGGTGTGAAAGGGGGTGAAAGGGGGAGAAAGGGTGTGAAAGGGGGTGAAAGGGGGAGAAAGGGTGTGAAAGGGGGTGAAAGGGGGAGAAAGGGTGTGAAAGGGGGTGAAAGGGGGAGAAAGGGTGTGAAAGGGGGTGAAAGGGGGAGAAAGGGTGTGAAAGGGGGTGAAAGGGGGAGAAAGGGTGTGAAAGGGGGTGAAAGGGGGAGAAAGGGTGTGAAAGGGGGTGAAAGGGGGAGAAAGGGTGTGAAAGGGGGTGAAAGGGGGAGAAAGGGTGTGAAAGGGGGTGAAAGGGGGAGAAAGGGTGTGAAAGGGGGTGAAAGGGGGAGAAAGGGTGTGAAAGGGGGTGAAAGGGGGAGAAAGGGTGTGAAAGGGGGTGAAAGGGGGAGAAAGGGTGTGAAAGGGGGTGAAAGGGGGAGAAAGGGTGTGAAAGGGGGTGAAAGGGGGAGAAAGGGTGTGAAAGGGGGTGAAAGGGGGAGAAAGGGTGTGAAAGGGGGTGAAAGGGGGAGAAAGGGTGTGAAAGGGGGTGAAAGGGGGAGAAAGGGTGTGAAAGGGGGTGAAAGGGGGAGAAAGGGTGTGAAAGGGGGTGAAAGGGGGAGAAAGGGTGTGAAAGGGGGTGAAAGGGGGAGAAAGGGTGTGAAAGGGGGTGAAAGGGGGAGAAAGGGTGTGAAAGGGGGTGAAAGGGGGAGAAAGGGTGTGAAAGGGGGTGAAAGGGGGAGAAAGGGTGTGAAAGGGGGTGAAAGGGGGAGAAAGGGTGTGAAAGGGGGTGAAAGGGGGAGAAAGGGTGTGAAAGGGGGTGAAAGGGGGAGAAAGGGTGTGAAAGGGGGTGAAAGGGGGAGAAAGGGTGTGAAAGGGGGTGAAAGGGGGAGAAAGGGTGTGAAAGGGGGTGAAAGGGGGAGAAAGGGTGTGAAAGGGGGTGAAAGGGGGAGAAAGGGTGTGAAAGGGGGTGAAAGGGGGAGAAAGGGTGTGAAAGGGGGTGAAAGGGGGAGAAAGGGTGTGAAAGGGGGTGAAAGGGGGAGAAAGGGTGTGAAAGGGGGTGAAAGGGGGAGAAAGGGTGTGAAAGGGGGTGAAAGGGGGAGAAAGGGTGTGAAAGGGGGTGAAAGGGGGAGAAAGGGTGTGAAAGGGGGTGAAAGGGGGAGAAAGGGTGTGAAAGGGGGTGAAAGGGGGAGAAAGGGTGTGAAAGGGGGTGAAAGGGGGAGAAAGGGTGTGAAAGGGGGTGAAAGGGGGAGAAAGGGTGTGAAAGGGGGTGAAAGGGGGAGAAAGGGTGTGAAAGGGGGTGAAAGGGGGAGAAAGGGTGTGAAAGGGGGTGAAAGGGGGAGAAAGGGTGTGAAAGGGGGTGAAAGGGGGAGAAAGGGTGTGAAAGGGTGTGAAAGGGTGTGAAAGGGTGTGAAAGGGTGTGAAAGGGTGTGAAAGGGCGTGAAAGGGTGTGAAAGGGTGTCAAAGGGTGTGAAAGGGTGTGAAAGGGTGTGAAAGGGTGTGAAAGGGCATGCAGGCTTGTTTATCGGTGAGTAAGGGCGTGTAAGGCTTGGTAAGGCCGTGAAAGGCCATGGAAGGGTGTGTGGTGGCATGGAAGTGTGTGTAATGCTGTGTAACGCCGTGCAAGGTGTGAGGGCAGGCAAGGGTGTGCAATGGCATATGAGGCCGTGCAAGGTTGTGCAAGGATGTTCAAGTCGGTGGAAAGGCGTGCAAGGGCATGTGACGGTGTGTAGGGACATGTAAGGTAGTGCAAGACCATATTCAGGCACGCAAGGGCGTGTTAGTCCGTTTCACAGCGTGTACCGGCATGTAAAGGCGTAAGCTTTGGTGGTGCAAGCCATCGCAAGTGCTTGAAAGGGCATGGAAGGGTGTGTTTGGGCATGCAAGCGGTAAAGGCATGCAAGCGGTAAAGGCATGCAAGCGGTAAAGGCATGCAAGCGGTGAAGGCATGCAAGCGGTAAAGGCATGCAAGCGGTAAAGGCATGCAAGCGGTAAAGGCATGCAAGCGGTAAAGGCATGCAAGCGGTAAAGGCATGCAAGCGGTAAAGGCATGCAAGCGGTAAAGGCATGCAAGGCCGAATGAGGTTCGCTGTGTAAGGGTGTGCAATGGCATGTCAGGGCATGTACTGTCATGTAAGGTTGTGTATGGCTGTGGAAGGGTGTGTGAAGGCATGGAAGGGCATTTGAAAACGGACATTGTAATCCTGCATGTGAGAGAGTGCGTCATGGTGCATGTGGCGGTGCGTGTGAGAACAGCATGTGACTGTGAACGTGGTCGTGCGTGCCATGGTACTTGCGCAGCTATGGCACGCTCATGGGAGGCCTGCTGTCCGACAAGTATTGGGATGTGAGGGAGCCCAACTCCATGCTGGGACCACGCCTCACCACGCCCTCGCAGTCCAAGTACAAGCACGTGAGTGTTCTGTCGTGTCACTCGCTCTTGGCTGCGCCTGCCTGTGTGGATGCCCTGCCCGCCTGTGTGAACGGCCCTGGCCGCCTGTACACGACTGACGTCCACGGAGGCAGATCCTTTCGAGCTGCCCTTAACCCTAAACCCTAAATCGTAAACCCTAAACCCTATCCTTAAACCCTGATGGGCTGTGTAAAGCTTCTGCGGAAGGGATGATAGCATGGGTATGTGCACGAAATGGATTGATGTACCAAATCCCGAACAGGGCAAGGGCACTTGTTCAAACACTAGAGGCGTTTGTCTCGCTCTTACACCCCTTTTGCCTGACACCTCGGACAAATTCCTCCTGGAGGGAGGGTTGGGGGGGGGGGGGGGGGGGGGGGGGGGGGGGGGGGGGGGAGGGTGGTGGTGGAGTGTGGGGGTAGAGGCTCAAACGACCAGGAAAGATTGGCTGACAATTGCTTACGGCTGATGAGAGAGGGGGGTAGAGCCATGTGATGTTCCACATGTTCTTCCCTGAATACACTGTCTTTTGTCCCTGCTGGGCATCCTGGAGGGGTTTCGTCCATGCCTCTGCGCTCTCCCACTCCCTCGTTCACTCACCGTCCACCTCTCTCTTTTCTCCCCTCACGACTTTCGCTGCAACTGTGTGTGTGCAGATGATCGACGCGTGGGGAGGATGGGTTCTCTTCCAGCGCTTGCTCACAGAGTGCCGAACCGTCGCACGCAAGCACGGCGTCACCATCGCCGTCGTCGCGCTGCGGTTCATCCTGGACCAGGTGCGTCGCAAAAGGAGATGGTTTTGCGTGCAATAGGATGTGTTCCTCTCTGTTTTGTCCGCTTTGTGCGACTGTATCGACTGCATTCCGTGCTGTGTGAATTATGTGCTGTGCGAATGAGTGCGGAGCGATGGCACTAGCCCACTTGAGCTTTGGCGCCTCATGTGCGCTTGCTGCAAGATGCAAACCACATGCGACACATGACATGGGGATGTGCTGGGGCTGCACATGACAGTGGCGCCAGTCGTCCAGAACAAAGGCAGTCCGGCGCATGGCCGACAGTGTTTTGTGGCGCATTTCGGGCAGCCAGTCGGCATGTTTGCAAACTGCACATGCGCTAGTTAAGTGGCAGGTGGCAGGGGTTAACCTTTGAGCATGTTGACCTTGGAGCTTAGTCACACCGCTGCCAGACCAGGCTGAAGATGGCCATCTGCTTCCACACACAGCACGTGAACATCAACACCCATAATCGCACTTGCCATGGCGAAAGAGCGCTCACCATTTGAGAGAGCGCTCACCATTTGAGAGTGCGCTCACCATTTGAGAGAGCGCTCACCATTTGAGAGTGCGCTTAGCTTACCATGGTGGGCAATCCGGTCAAACGCCGGAGGCACCCTCCGTCCATGAAGCTATCTCGAACATGGTGTGAGACCTTAAGTGTTTCCTCACCAAAGGCATTTTCTCCGCTGCAGTTCATGTCGTAGGAGAAACAGCATCAATCGGAGAACGATGCAAGACAAGGCTGAATCGTCTTCCAAGCAGTCCTCACCCAAACCTTTTGCCTGGTGCTGAGCCGCAAGCATTGGTCTTGCACTGGTGTGTTGTGCTGCAGTCGAGTGTGGCGGGGTCCATGGTGGGCGTGCGCTTTGGTCTAACGGAGCACACAGAAGAGACAAGGAAGGTATTCGACGTGACACTGGACGACGATGACGTGGCGAGGATACAGTCCGTGCTCAGAGAGGGCAAGGATCTCATGGCCCTCATCGGGGATTGTGGCGACGAGTACCGATAGGGACTTCTGATTGGTGATGTGTGGGGATGATTAGCCAAGAGTCCACATTTAACTCCAACAAGGGGTTCTATGCCGTCTCTCTGGGCACATTGCCCTTGGAAGCTTTGTCCTTTTTTCCTCTTCCGAGAATGCATGATGACACTCGCAGGCAAAGAATCTTGTGTCAAGTTGACGACCAAAATCTTTCCAAAAAGCCAAGGGTGATCGTTGCTCTCAACCAATAGTTATTTGTGTTTTATTTGCAAGCCTTTACTTCATCATACATGGATGTACATGCTTGTGGAACTGTTCAAAAATGTTCTTGCGTGGAGGCATGTCCAATTTCTATGCATTCAAGGGGTACTGGTATCATGCAGGGATGAAGCCCATACAAGTTGGGAATGTCACTGGGACCAAGTTTTGTCCACGTGCTCAGGAGCTTTTTTTTCATGGCACATGTTTGATGTGTGAGGAAATGTTCATTGTAAAGGTGAAGTTTACAACACTCGCAAAATGCCATGACTAGCAGCTTGTACATGGCCTAGACATAGATAAAACGATTCACTATTGTTAAAGCATTAACTCTGCACGTAAATTATACTGCAAACCATCTTTTTTTTCCTTTCTTTTTCTTTTAGTTTTACTTGTTTCTCTTTCTCTTTGTTTCTTACACGTGGATTCACAACGTGCTTCTATTACGAAAATCATCGAAAGGAAGAATCACAATGAAATTTACACACATCTGATTCGAACCTGGTTATTATGTCTTCTGGGTTTTCATGAAAGGTCCATAATTGATCAGACACCTCCAAGCGGATGTCATAATAAATGAGGCTTTGTAGCCGAGTCAGACTGAAAAACAGTGAGTAAATTTGGTTAGTTCCCACTACATGCTTCCTCTCTCACGCAACCATGCTACCACCACCTAAATTTTATGGGAGAAGATAAATCTCCACCTGTCACCACATGAAAACCTGGGCTGCCTACATGACTCATTCACTATTGTCCCAACTGGGTTGGTATGTTGGCGTAGGGTTCGGTGATGGCTTCCATCCACCCAGTTCACCTTTCCGTGTGGACGATTTGGACGCTACAGCTCTCTGGCCATTTCGGTGGCGCAAATGACAGCCTCGGTTTCGTCGGCGGTGCCAGCGCACTAGCTCCTCTGCCTCTTCCCTTTGCTGCTGCTGCTTTACTTTTTGCTTCTGCTGCGCTGCTGCTGGTGCTGCTGCTGACGCGGCTGGATCGGTGGCAGCAGCAGCAGCAGCAGCTGCAGCCAGCGTACGGTACACACGTGTGTCCATCGCCGCCGCGTCCCTCCTCCGCATCCCAAGGGTTGCACCGGTCGCTCCGCCGCCGCCGCCGCTCAACAGGCCAAGTGGCCGGCGGTAACATCCCGCCCGCCTCTTACCGCGCCGGCACGGCCTGCGCTTGCCACCTGTTGCCTGCCTGTGCGCCTCTCTCCCCCTCCCCAGACAGCGGCGTGCCTTCCGATGCTGCTGCCGCCGCGCCCTCTTGGCTGCTGCTCGCCACCCTTCCGTTGCTGCCGCTGCGGCGGCTGCGATGGCAGTGGCGGGAGAAGCCGAGCGCGCATCTGCGGTGGGAACAATGTGGGCCTGCAGGGGCTGCAGCTCGCTACGCACCAAACGATGCGCAACAGCTGCAGCACACTCTGAGCTCGACGGCGCTCACGTCGCAAGGCGACGTTGGGGACCCCGCGGCCACGCGAACAAGTTGTTGGTGACATCCAACCACCCACCTGATCGCATTGGGAGTGTGGAAACTTGGGAAGCGGAGGACGAGGTGCCCCTCCCTCTCCCCCACCCCCCCCCCCCCCCCCCTCCGTCCTCCCTCCCTTCCGGGAGAAGGGGGCGAGGAGAGTGAGGTGCAGGGTAAAAGGGGAGGAGTGACTGTGTGTCCATGTGTTGGGACGGTGGACGATCAAAGCTGACTTTTGTGGCTTGAGCTGCTTCTCGTGACGTCTCCAGCAATGCACCTCCCTTCCCTCTCTTCTCTCTCTCCCTCCCCTCCCCCACCCTTTCCTTCCCATTCATACCCACCCTGTTCCTGCGAGGAACAGGGTGTGCAGACAGAGAGCTTCCGCAGCGGCAGGGCAAGCGCAGCCAGGCAGCAACCTTGGGCCTGCCTGCTCGAACCACACTGGTGGTCTGACTCTACAAATGGCTCGCCATGACCTCCATTCTCCACAACAATCCGAGTCCAGATCTGCTTCTGCTCCTTCAGAGTGTGCTGCACATCTTCAGTCTTGTTCCGGTAACAGACCTGCCGCTCTGTCTCCTCACGCCTACTGCAACAGCAGCATCCTGCACTCAGTTTTTTGTAGCACTGTGGGGAGCAGCAGCAGCAGCAGCTACTTCGCCCGCAGCAGCAGTCACTCTGCCAGCAGAAGCAGCAGCTGTGCTTTCGGTTGTTGTCTCCACTCCCTGGCTCCCCCGCAGTATTTGACGAGTCTGCAAGGCCAGATCTTTTCGAAAGCACCGCCACCAAGTACCATGGCCGGCCTCATCAACTTTGAGTCGGAGCCGACATCCATGGCCACGGAGACCAGTCAATCACCGCTCTCGCTCAACGGCAACGCCAACGGCAACGGCTACCATGCTGGCAATGGCGTGCGTGCTGCTGCTCGTCCCTCCTCTGCGGCGGACACGGGTCCTGCAGTCGCGGAGGGGGCGGACGCGTCGGCGCTGGCGCACGTTTTGGCCATCGGCACCACCAACCCTGAGCGCATAGTGCCGCAGAGCGACTTTCCAGATATCTTCATCAACGCTGTGCAGGGTTACGCCACTGACCCCCGCATCCCTGACTTCACCCGCAAGATCAGTGAGTCACTGCCCTTTTCCGTTACCGGCTTCCCCCACACTCTGCCCCACTGCCAGACTGCAGCTTGTGCAACGAATGCGCACGCCGAGCTGCCTCTTCAGACATGTGCACGTCTTTGGGAAGTCTTGCAGCACTCGCTGTCTTTGGTTGCGCGTTGTAGAATTGTTACTGCTGCCTCCACGCTTGCTTGGAGAATCTGTCTCTTGAGCGAATATTTTGCTGTTGTTCCTGTGCGCATTCCTTGACTGCAGCCCAGCACTCGGGCATCACGACACGGCACCTGGCCATCACGCCGGACGAGTACCTGAGCAAGCCCAACATGCTGACGTACAACGCGCCGTCGCTCAACGACCGACAGCGCCTGTGGGAGGGTGAGGGCATCAAGCTGGGTGCAGCGGCGGCGGAGAAGGCACTGGCGGAGTGGGGCCGTGACCGCTCCCTCATCACGCACCTCGTCACCTTCTCCACGTCGGGAATGCTGTGCCCCGGCATCGACCTGCGGCTCATCAAGGCGCTGGGGCTGCCGCAGTCCACCAAGCACATGTTCGTGTCCTACATGGGCTGCCACGCCGGCCTCATCGGCCTCCGCCTCGCCGCCGAGATCGCTCTGGCAGACCCTGGCAAGCACCGCGTCATGGTGGTGGCGGCGGAGGTGAACTCCGTCAACGCTCAGGTGCCCGAGCCAGGCAACCCCATCAACAACATCATCGTCGACGTCATCTTTGGCGATGGCGCTGCAGGTCAGAATCCTGCCCTGGCTCCGACTGCAAATCCAATCTCACACCCATACACCTCAAGCTGTAATTGGTCCCAGAATTTCCTACATCACACCTCCCTCTAATGCCTGCCGTGGCTATGCTGTTGCAGCGATCATTTTGGGTGCGGAGCCAACGGCGGAGGAGAAGCCCATCTACGAGGTGCACCGCATAGGCACGTCGTACATTCCAGACACGGACGAGGCCATCACAGCACGCCTCACCCACCAGGGCCTGGACGTGGGGTTGGCGCGCAACGTGCCTCAGCTTGTCTCGGGCTCAGTGGACCCATTCGTGCGCAGCATCGTGGGCGACATGGACTACAACAGCATGCTGTGGGCTGTGCACCCTGGCGGCAAGGCCATCGTTGACGCCGTCGAGAAGGGCTGCCACCTGCCGGCCGGCACACTTCAAGTCAGCCGGTGAGTTCTGCAACGAGCTGTCAGATTTCTGAAGGCCTTTCAGTGGAAGGTTAGTGTGGGACAGAATGTACCCACCTGCTATTGCTATTGCTGACGTTTGCTTGCTCTTGGTTGGCACTGCAGGGAGGTTTTGGACCGGTTCTCCAACATGGCGTCTTGCACAGTGCTGTTTGTGCTGGACAAGGTGCGACGTGACAATGCTGGTGCCAAGCGTGACCCCTCCAAGAAGTTCACTCTGGCGCTTGCTTTCGGCCCCGGTATCAGTGTGGAGGGTGCACTCCTCAAGCTTGTGCAGTGATATGGGAGTGGTGTTTTGAGTAGGTGTATGGTCTTTAGGATTCGATCTTGTAAACGTGTTAGATTACTAATTAGGAACACTTCTGTCAGACGATGGATCTCTTCTCTCCCCTCTGCCTCCCCAACCCCTCCCCCCCC
>SZWC01022924.1:0-41629 GCA_023375785.1 Penium margaritaceum
CCGCCACTCCCGGGGAGGAAGCTTCCAGGTTGCCACGGCTCCCTCTCCGTCCGCCACCAGCGACGGCAGCGGCAACATTGTCCCCTCCTGCAGCCGCCGCGGCTGCCGCTGCTGCTGCTGCTGCTGCTGCCGCCGAAGCAGCATCAGCTTCTCCTGTCCGAATCTGCCCTGCAGCACCAGCAGCATGCCAGTGGCCTCCGACGCCCTCTCTCCCCACCGCGCTCCCCCCAGCTGCTTCTCCGTACTCTTCCGCCCTGCCTGCTGCTGCCGCCGCGTCGAAGCTGTCGCGGTGTCTGCCCACCACGCCGAAGCCCGAGAGCCAGCTGCCAGCCAGGCTGCCCAGCCTGCCAGTCCACGAGGTGCCCGGAGGGGTGACGCCGTCCAGCGCTGACGCTGTCGCCGCTCCTGCCGCCACCGCCGCCGGCGCCGCAGCTCCTGCTGCCGCTGCTGCTCGTGATGTTATCGGCGGGACGGCGTTGCGGGGATGCTGCTGCCCCTGCTGCTGCTGCCGCTGCCGCTGCTGCTGCTGCTGCTGCCTCGTGGGCGGGTCGTGTTCGTCTTGGTCGTAGTCTGCCGCGAAGAAGTAATCCTGATTGGACGACGACGCCATGCCTTGGCTGCTGCTCTCTCGGCCCAAGTGTATATTTTTCCCAGTTTAACTCTCTTTTCCTCAGCCTCCCCAAGAAGGAGAAAAGTACTCCGGGTCTCCGCTGCTCCCTCTCTCCTTTTTCTTTCACTTTCTTCGGGTGAAACGCGGAAGCTGGCGCGGGGAATTTTTTAACAGCTTGTGCGCCGCCTTGCAGCTTGCCTTGTCGCGGACACACCCTAGGGACGAACGAGGTGGCTTTCGGGAACCTTAGGATTCCCCCCGATGACACTTGGGAAAGAAATGGGGAGGCAATGGGCGAGCCGCATCACCCGCTGCCCAGCCTGAAGGAGAGAGGAAGCAGTTCAGGCGCGGTCTCGCACCCGCTACCCACGGCTGGTAGATGGTGGCCGCCGCTGTCAGTCGCTTCTGGGGCGTGAAGAAGGTGCGCAAGGGCGTGGAGATGGCGCGCAAGGGCCGTGTAGAGGGCGCGCAAGGGCGTGAAGAGGGCGAGATGGTGGACGGTGGATGCTGAACGCTGTGGGCGTTGGGCGGTGGATATTTCTCTGACGTTTGTCAAAAAGTCCAAAGAAATGTCTGCCCTGTTGCGTCGGGTCGCGGGAGAGGCGAGATGGCGAACAGTGGATGCTCAACGGCGAGGCCGTTGGGTCGGTTGGGGTGCGGGTCCGGTTGTCAGCGGCACGTGTGCATGCGCCTCATGCGTTCCCCTCTTGCTTGCGGCGAGACGCGCGCGACAGCTGCGACACCTACTTGCTGCAACACTCCCTGCAAACTTGCGGCTTGCGGCTTGCAGCTTGCTGCTTTTGCTTGGCCCTTGATGGCCTGTGCTCGTGAATACACTCGTGCTCGGTCTGGGGCTGTCAGCACTCGACTTGCGTACTGGTCTAGTCCGCGGGCCGCTTGGGGCGAAGTCGCAGCTGCACGCGACGACCGACTTGTGACTTCACCGTGGCGTGGGTGTAAAGCGCCTTAATGTTGGGCAGTGCACGCGCTTTTCGGTTGAGTGGACAAACGCCCTCCTTGTGCCGCCCTCCCTCTGCCTCCCTGCCCCTGCCCCTCTGCCTGTGCCTCCGTGCTCGTCGACTCCTCGACGCGAAGATCCCAAAGAAAAACCAATATTCCAAAACGAATACTGTGAAGAGTGTGGTGGCGTTCGCACTTCAAGCGGGTGCTTCAGAATGGTGCGCGGGCCTTCGACGCAAACCTTGACTTTCTGAGGTACCTGACGTTTGTGCGCATTGCGTTAAGCAATGTGCCACCCAAACTTCATCCAACATTAGTTTCTGCACATCCCCCTCGAAAATTTCAGAGGTGGGTTGATTGAAGGCTTACAAACTATGGCCCCGTTAAAAAAGAACTTGGGGTGTCCTTCAGTCCAAACGTAACATCACTCAAAATTCATCATTCTTCATAATGCTATGTCACATCACCTGAAACATTTTGACAAATGCATAGACTCAAACAATAATGTTATCTTGTTTATCATAACGAATTGAACCTTAAGTAAAGTCATAACGGCTTGGGTATTTAATCTATTTGTATTATTTCCGAAACTCATTCCTGTAACATAAAGCCTTTCCATAGCATCATGCTACATGAAATCATTGTTATTTCATTTCTCTAGTTGCACATCTCATGTGTAATGTAAGAAATTCCTCTAAATCTTCATGTGCAAAAAATGGAACTAGGTTTTTTCATTATGGCATAACTTTTTCAAAGCTGAAACTTACCGCATACAATGCATACTAGGGATTACATGCTAAGCATATGGCAAAAAAATGACACGGTTCTTCAAACATTGATGAATTCGTTCTCCAAACCAATTGTGCTAGATTGCTTAAATCTTTAAAAACATGCAAGATGGAAAACAAATAAATTTATTCAACATTTCTATCTTTCTTATTTCTTCACATTGTCTTCCACATCAAAGATCCATGTATGAGCTCTTTCTTCAAATGCGGAGATAAACTTGCAATCAAGCCTTTATGAAGAGTTCACTTGGAGTTTTCTGATGCACAGGCCAAATTTAATTCTGCCGTCCAGCTCCAAAGGGGGAAAAGAGCCTGGATTTGTGTGCTGCATGCATAGCACGGCTGTGCATGCTTGCAAGCCTAGCTTGGTCAGCAGCTGTGCAGTGCAAGCAAGCACTACTGAGTACTTGACCCAAACCAGTGAAAGTGGGGATACACTTGACTTGTCTACTAGGACCGCCTGCATCAGCACATGCAAGTGAGATTCTGGAGCAGGGACCACTCTACATTAGGTGGTGCATGCTCGACTCAACATTACATCAGCTACCACATGCATGACTCAATAGTTGCATCAGCTACTTCATGCACGACTCAGCAGCTCCATGCGGAGCCAAGAGTGGGGATCGCCCAGCATCAACGAGAACATGCACGACTCAACACTTGGGACCACGCCCAAGTTGCCAGTGTTCAGGCAGCTTCCTTAAGGAGGAAGCTACTTGCCTTGGACCAAGAAGATTCTTTAAGGAGGAACCTACGACCTTGAAGCAGGACGTTTCCTCTTAGCAGGTGGTCAACTTGCCAATATTCCAGTATGAAAGTAGGCTAGACTCAGTCAGTCCAGTAACTCTAGAAAAAACTCTAGCAGAAAGTACAACTTCATTAGCAACTCCATCAACATTACCACTTGCATTACCCATCCTCCTTAGCCAAAAAACTCCTCAGACCAAGACTTTGTAAACGCTCCCTCACCTGAAGACCCATGATAGCCTGGCATCCTTCTGCAAGCCTAGGTTGGTGGACACCCCTGACTACCTAAAGGCCTGACTACCTCGCTCAGATAGCCAGACTACGCCTTAGACTGGGAGCAACCTTGCAACGGCTACTTCTCTAGACGTTGCTCATCTTTTAGTGAGGATTTGTGTCTAGGCGTTGAGCCCGGAGTTAGTGTCTTGAGTAAGCTTTGCATGTGCTGTGCTGATCAAGTCTAGAAGGACTCCGTTGGAGTTCCCCTCTGTCGACCCAGTAAGCCTAGCAGCACTCTACTAGCTTGGCTAGGAGGGTCAGAAGACCTCTAACAACCCAGTAAGTCTAGCAGTGGCTGCCGGCATGGAGAGGAGGCTACCCGAACAACGTAAAGGCCATTTCACGTGAAAGTACGGTGACTGTGCTGAGACCCTTGCAAGGACAGCCTTGACGGCCTAGCAGGGTGTTTTGCCCTAAGATGGGGCAGGTAGTGTAAGAGCATTAGTCTGCGCTCTATTTCGCTTGTAGTTTCCTTGTACCATACTTGTACTTGATAGTCTTTTTCACCTACAAGTTCCAATCCAAATCTTCCGCTTCTGCACATCATAGTACAAGGTTTGCTTGTTGGGCGTAGAGATCCTGGAAAACAGTAACACCTCCTTGTTCCATGAGAGCACGAGGTGAATTCATCATGGTAGGCTCTAGAATCCCAACATGGTCTCACATTATAAGGAGATCTATACATGCTCAACATGCGATAAGAGCGGCAGACCCATGCCGCGAGAAAGAAGTAGCTATTATAGCTCAAGCTTCAAAGGTTGGCAACGACTGTCATCACTCACCAGTGGCAGGGTAAGCGCGTGACGTGGCGACCTTACAACACATGGAGATATTGAGGACGATTTAAGCGACCTCAATAAGTAGAGCTCACAAATGGTTTCTCAACAACTGAATGACCTCTTAGCGCCAAGCTTGTGCATGGGCCAAGAATGTGGTCTAAGAAGAGAGTAAGCAACATTTGAGGAGGCAAATTGCTCAAGAGAGGAGGCGCTTTGGATAAGTGCACGGCGAGACAACGTGCGTGGAAGTGAAGTCTTGCGGTAGCAATTGATTGACACAGGATTATAAGCTCACCGTCCATAGCTTTAACAGAAATTGTCCCACACTTAGTAGTATGTGCATCTTCAGCATGACCTTCAACTGGCACAACTACCGTCGACATCAACTACAGCAAACCCGTAGGCTAGTGTGGCAAAGTTCATGCCACAAGCTCTCATGCCATTGCAAATGCAAGTGATATAATCTGCGCAGTTAGGCATGGTGCAGCAATGTCTGATAGTGCCATAGCAAGCTGTAACAATAGTGTCATCCATGGCACTTATACAAAAACTGCTTCATACAAGTCAGCAAAAGGTAACTAGGGAGCAAGCTTTCAGTCATGAAAGCACACATCAACGACAACAGACTGGAAAGCAACAACACATTTTCCAGCAGGAGCAGCATACTTGTGAGTTGCTTTCTACCCAATGAGCTCAACCAAAAGGTCAGATGACGTAGATCCAAGAACAAAATGAGGTCTTGCAGCAGAGTAAGGCTTCATAGACGTCACATAAGCCATCTACACAGCTACCACACCTCGGTTCTCTTCTAGACACGCCATAACGTGACTTTCCTCAGCATAAAAAGTCAACATCATCTGCTCAAGGAGGAAGCATGTAGATACTTGTAATGTTCCTTGAAGCATCCACAACGGCACCACTGCAAAAATCAAAGTATGTAGCAGTGCCACAAAGCCTTCAAGTGCCACAAGCAGTAGTAAACGACAACCAGCACTGTAAATCAAACACCCACGTGATGATGTCACGAAGGTCGTTATCACTCCATGCACTGCTTTGCGAGTTGCAAACAAGGAAGCCATTAGCAACAACCTTGGTTAACAGAGAGTCAAAGCAAGCAGCTATCTTGCACGATCTTACAAAGGATGAATTGGTGACTTAGGAATCAGATTGCAATCAACAACCTGATAGCGAAAAAGCAGCACTCACAACAACAATGCTTACTTGAGGTCACAAGGTTCGACGCCTTGCTAAACGTCCACAAATTGATCAACAAAGCGGACAGTAGCTCCGCATCCAAAGCAATGTTTTCGTGCTCCATCCCATAGAAGACAACCCAGCAGTTGAATGCTTATGATGTAGCAGAACAGCTAAGGTGGACATGTCTTCAACAGCACATAGAGGTGCACATGAGCCTCAAAGCGCATGACAAGCTAACTCTTCCTATGCTTGTACAGAGCCAACGCGATAGCAACATACACTACTAATGCAACAAGCGACCAAGCGGAAGTTAGCCTACGACCTATTAAAGTAGTATTGATGTAGCAGGTGCTCGTGTATGGAGCCATGAGCATGTGAGAGCTCACATAATGAGATAACATGCAGATTATATCAACACATCATTGATACAAAAGGCAACAGCATGTTGGCAGCTCCAAGGCAGCTCACCACCACCATTGTAGGAGTGATGAGCACACTGAGATGGGGTCGCTTGTGAGCAACTCCTCATTTGCTTCTCAAAACTACAAGATCCGTTCCATGACACAAAGCGAGCCATACCGAAAGAAGAAGAAAAAAGGAACAAGGGATTCCTACAAAAATACGGGTGAGGAGCCCGACGCAGCAACTGGATATAATGTTAACGTCGGCAACAACAAGAGCAGCCGTGACATCACCACTAACACATTTTGCCAACAGCAGCTCACTTTGCTAGAGGAGCAGGAAAGGAGATCCTGGAGAGAGGGGAAGGCGGAGTGAAGGCATTCTATCAAAACCTTGAAGCAACTCACAATGTAGCAAGCACAGACGCACACAACATCCTATCAGGGCGGCAGGTGGATGTTGTAAGACCACCTATTTTCAAGTGGTATGCACAAATGGATAGTTGCACATCGTGACAAAATCCTGTCGGGACATGAAATGGATGTTATAAGACCACCTAGTATCAGATGGCATGCATAGATGAGGAAGTTCTTCTCCATAATAAAATCCGGGTGGGGCTGCATGTGGACACAATAAGCCCACCACATGTTTAGTGGCATGAATCAATGGAGCAGCTACGCTCCAAGGAAAAATCTTTCCTAAGTGGTAAGTAGAAGTAGTTAACTAGTCTTCATAAAGGGGACATGCATGCAGACACGCAACATGCACAAATTCTACAGCCAGTCAAAATTTGTGACGGAGACATGGGACCTCCGGAGCAATCGAAGGCCTCGTCCTCAAGTTTCCACTTGAACACAAAACGTAGGGTGAAGAGTAGGTTTGCTCCTCATGGCCACAAGTCACTCTCCGCAAACAACGTGCTTTGTAGCTATTGATCGAATAACAGGAGTAGAAGCACCAGTGCAGAAGTCGGAGCAACTTTCAAAGTGAAGGCAAGGAGTTTGAGGCCCAAGATCGGCCTTTCAACAGCTCTCCATGATCACAAGTTACATGGTTATGCTCGTCCATCATGGGGATCTAAGCTTTAAAGCCATCCTCGGTGCAATACCTTTAGGAAGGTGGAAGTAATGACCACCAGCAGCTGCAAAAGGAACACCATCAATGGCTACAAGAATGGGAGACGTCCCAAGTCTACAACAGGTAGCCTGGTGGATTAAAAAAGAACTACGAGTATTCTCATTTTGTCTCGGCAGCAGCCAGAACCCAGTTTTTGGGTTTCCTCACCCCTAAGAAAATCACACGCCGAGTTTAATTAGCGACGACGTGGATTCCTCCTTCGTCACGAATCGATGCAGGAGCAAACAATACCAACACTTAGAGAAGGAAAAACCGGCAGTAGCAAGCAACTACTTGAATCCTCGTCAGAAGATCTTTCATCAAAAGTGGTGCTCACCACTTTTGTTTTCTCGCTACGACATGCAAACTACAAGCAAGGAGCCATGCAAAGAAAAAAGGCATATTAGAAGCAAAAAGTGGCTACAGAGCAACAGTGGGAAATCGGAGCCACAGCAATACGAGAAGTGGAGCAAAATTTATACAAAGAGCTTGACCGAAAGCAAAAAAAGGGGGGGAGGCTATCTCAATGAGCAAAACATGTGCTTGCAGGGAGAAGGAGCACCGAACAAGGAGGTTGAGGTGGAGCAACGTCGACGGTGGACATTGCACCACCTCGTCGCGAGGGCGAGCTAGTCCACAAGTCTTTCCCGACGGCAGGCACTGTCGCATTAAAGCACGGACGTGACTACAAGCTGACGCAAGCCCACCTGTCGTGAAAGGAAGGTGGTTGGCCGTCGATCTACGAGCAAGGCCTCACGCGAGGCCTTTGCTCGAGAGGACTAGCCGAGAAACAAAAACAAACGGCTTGAATGATACCCGCCCAAAGCGACACAAGCGAAGGACAATGGCGTAGGGCCACGTGCAAGAAGCCTAGGCTAAGGTCATGGCTAGTGGAGCCATGGCAAGCTCTAATTTATGCAAAGCAAGCTGCGTGTCAAGAAAAAAGGTGGAGGGGGCGTGTTTCTTGTCAACTGAAGGTAGGGTACCGATGAAGGGTATCCCGGATACTCGCCAAAAAAGTGGGGTAACATCGAGGAGCGTCAATGGAAATCGTCACCGATGACCACTACATCAGTTGTGATGGCAATGATGACATAATTGACTTTTCAGCCATCGAGAAGTGTCCGGAAGAGTCAAAAGTTGACCAAGAATGGATGTGTGGGCACGATGGCTGCCTCAACCATGGCGGAGTCAAGGCTAAGCAACGGATGGTCACTGACGTAAGTGGTGAAAGTAGCTAAACTCGGGTCGTAAAAGTAGTTGACGGGAGCAATAGGGGGAATCGAAGGTTGAAGCATCAAAAACGACTGAGTAGTGGAGAGCTTTTATACTCGTCGTCCAAAGGTGGCTATAGTAGGTTGGCGGTCCAAGCAGGCGATCTTAAGCACCAATATCGCCTCGCAACCACCTCGTCAATGGAAGCTTCGGGAGCTTTCCATTGCACAGCCAAGCATGTGCATGGCATGCATAGTGGCTTATGCTATGGAAGGTTGCTTCTGCATAAAGAAACATCACCGAGAAGAAGGCTGACAGGCATGACCTCACTAATCTTATTTTTCTCCTCCACCCGACGAGCTCCAACCGGAAAGTAGCCCCAACAAAACCTAAGAAAGCTCAGATTAAGCATTTCCAAGCTGATACTCTACCAATTTCTGCCCAATTTTTCCCCAAATTTCCCAACATCCGGAAAACACCTAAGAGCAACCCGGAAGTCTCTTCCAAGAGCAACCTTTGTTACCGGCAGCTAAAACCTCCACCGATCAAACATTTATTCACAAAAAAAACTAAAACAGACTCCGCATCCATTAGCGCACCTATCCACCAGGAGAAACATAGAGATCGATAACTCCATTGAGCGACACCTTTAACATGGCGTAATCGAATCGACAATCAAAGGTTTATACGTGAAGTTATAGAATTTTATCCGTAAACACCCGAGTGCGGCTTGACTAGGGATTTTCTGATGTACATGCCAGATTTAACTCTAACATCCAGCTCTAAAGGGGGGAAAGGAGCTTGGATTTGTGTTCTCCATGCACAACAGAGTTGTACATGCATGCTCGCCAAGCTTGGTCAGCAGTTGCGGAGTGCAAGCAAGCATTACACGTACTTGACCCAGAACAGTCAAGGTGGGGCTACACTTGCTTAGTCTTCTAGGACCGCTTACATCAACACATGCAAGTAAGACTCCGGAGCAGGGACCACTCTACATCTTATGGTGCATGCACGACTCAACATCCCACCAGCTACCACATGCATGACTCATGAGCTACATCAACTCCTACTTGCATGACTCAACAACCGCATGCAATGCCAAGAGTGGGGACCGTCCTACGTCAGCAATAACGTGCACGACTCAGCAGCTGGAACCACGGCCAAGTTGCCAACATTCAAGAAGCTTCCTTAAGGAGGAAGCTGCGTGCCTTGGACGATGAAGATTCCTTGAGGTGGAATCTACGACCTTGAAGCAAGACATGTCCTCTAGGCATAGGGCAGGTGGTCAACTTTTCAAGATCCCGGTATAAAACCAGACTGGACTCAGTCAGTCTAGTAAATCTGGAAGAAACTCCAACAGAAATTACAAGAACTTTTGTAACAACTCCATCAATACTACCAGTTGCATCAGCGGTCCTCTTTACCCAGAAAATGCCTTAAACCAAGAGTGTAAAGACGCTCTCTCACCTAAAGACCCATGAAAAATTGGCAACCTTCTGCTAGCCTGGGTTGGTGGACGCCCTTGACTCCTTGAAGGACTCACTACCTCGCTGTAGTGGCCAAACGACGCCGAAGACTGGAGAACAACCTTGTTATGGCTGCCTCTCTAGATGTTGCTCATCTTTGAGTCAGGAGTTCTGTCTATGTATTGAGCCCAGAGTTAGTGTCTAGCATTAGCGCGGCTTGTGTCGTGTTGATCGAGTCTAGAAGGACTTTGTTAGAGTTTCCCTTTTTCAACCTAGTAAGCCTGGTAGCACTCTGCTAGTGGCTAGGAGGGTCAAAAGACCTCTGACAACCCAGTAACTGTGGCAGTGGCTGCCAGCGTAGAGAGGAGGCTACCTTGACAACCTGGAGACCATTTCACCTGAAAGTATGGTGACCATGCTAAGACCCTTGCAACGACAGCCTTGATGGCCTAGCAAGGTGTTTTTCCCTTGGATGGGGCAGGTTATGTCAGAGCATTAAGCTAACTTGTGTTTCGCCTTTGTTTCCTTATACCATACATTTAGTTGATAGTCTTTTTGAACTACAAGTTCCAATCCAACTCTTTCGCTTCCGCACATTAAAGTACAAGGTTTGCTTGTTGGGCACAAAGATCCTACACAATGATAAGACTCCCTTGTTTCATCAGAGCACAAGGTGACCTCGTCAGTACATGCTCCAAAACCTAAACATGTTCCAAATAAGAGGAAAACACGCGAAATGAAATCATAATCACATAATTGTGTCCTTCACTAATCTCATTTCTAACTTAACCATTGATTAGCATGAAGTATTCTCTTCTCGTGAAGAACCATGCATAACTAATGTGTATGCTTAAATGTTTGTGTATTCAACCTAGTTCTTTCAAAATCGCTTTAAACTGATGTATAATTTTATTGATAATTTCTAAAATATTCTTAAGGATAGAATTGGTGAGGATACCTTTGGTTTTCATCATGTGGTTAATATGTCTAGTACTCGAGGAATGCCATTATAGGCTAACAAGAGTGTTTTTTTGGGCAAAACATAATCAGTTCATAATGATGAGGTCTATATTAAGCAAAGGTTTGAGAAATCTAGATTGTGTGGTGTTCTATAATCAATACTAAATGTAATTCATTGATATGTCGCAAATATGTTTAAGACATGTATATGATATGAAGAGGCGAAATGAGGCATATCTTATGTCTTAGGTCCTCAAGTTTAACAACACTTGAAAATTTGCGTTGTGAGTAGTTGCATCAAAAATGCAATTATATTATGTTTGGTTTTCAGAATATTAGGGCAGCGTTTTTTATGAGTCCACTCTTGTTGAGGAACTGAATGAACAATAACGAACCTTTTTTGTTCATGATACTTCGTTCAGTTGTGGATGGTGATCAGATGTTGAAGAAAATTTTTGAGGGGATAGTTGAGAGTTAAGGCGAGAGGTCAGGGTGTTCTTTGACGAATTGGCCTTCAAATTCTTATGGTGGTTCATAGTGGCCCATAAGCTCAATGACAAGAATGCCCACTCATGAATTCTAAGTATTCTCGTACGTTTCTTAAGTAATTTAAGCTGCCAAATGAAACGATTATGAACAGTGACCTTCAGTTTTGTGTGGTAAGTGTGTGAATACCAATGACCCAAATGCATTAGACATTCCGGGTAACCATCACGCGAATAGGTTATGATGTGTAAGCTCAAACAACCATGCAAGACTGTTAATTTCATGTTATTATCTCTCCCTTATTGGGCACACATGCATAAACAAAGGTGATGCAAGTTGTAATATGGGACAAAAGTGATGAGGGAGTTCCCTTGGAAAGATTTCAGTCAACTGGGGTCTGGGTTGTACTATTACCCATGGATGGGGTATGCAGATGTCTTTCTGACACCCATATTGGTTGCCGTTGAAGCGATGCGTTTTTTTGTTTCTGCGAGGAAGATTGAACTGCAACGTACGGGACCTTATCTCGTCCCAAGTACTTGTTTTCGCGGCGCGGATGGCGGTGCTCGTATCGTGCAAAGCTCCACCTGGAGAGCCGCTGACATGGGAAACGCCGCAGTCCGAGATCTTAGTTCTCCGAATATTTCGGCCATTTCAGAATTTAATTTGAACCGTGCCGGTTTAGCAGCCCATGCCCCTCGGGGTCATAGTTTACGGAGCAAAGGGTAGTTGTTCAAAGTGTAATCGTCGACCTGAAAGTGGAAGGCACCATACTGCAGACATTGGCAGAGGTGTTAAACCGCCCGTGACGGGACGGATATTCTTTTGCAAGCGAACCTCGCTGGCTTGGAACAGGAGGTGTCGCATTCAGCCGCTTGACTGCAGGCGTGGAGTTCAACCACCAATGGGAAAGATTCGCGGTAAACCACGTGGAAAGAGGCCAGCACAAAAAGACGTGTTACAAACCTGGCCTCCTACGTTCTTTTTCCGCCACATTTCGTTACCGCCTGAAGCGGGGAAGCTACATCATCACCAGAAATCACCTGGGGTTTGAACCAGACTCTTGAAGGTGTGCATGTGCAAGGATTGGATAAGGGTGGGGATCTTTCCACTAGATTGCGAACGCATTGGAGATGATAATCCTGCACTTTGGATCATTTACAAGGTAATTATATGATCCAGTGAGATAACATGGGTTCCCTTCTCATGATTCCAAGCATATTTGTGCTTTCTTATCTCGATGGGTTTTTAACGTGGACAACATGATGAAGAAAAATTCTTTTTTTAAACATAATTTATTTTATAATCCTTCTATGTGGACTAGGGATGGACCTAGTTTTCTTGCCATATGGGGTGCGAGAGAGAGGGGCAAATAACCGACCAAGCAAAGTTGAAGAGAAATCATTCAAAGGGGTCAAGACATTGATCAACAGAATTAAAATATCATTTGGATTAATAATGCCTCACACTGATGAATGTGGCGAAACCTAACAAGGTGGAGTCTGTTGTACGATAGAAGCAACTCTTACATTGCATCGTTTGCGAAACGATTAAGGTAAAAACTTATTCTTTATGCTAAAAAGGACTGAGCTGCTGCGACTGCGCAGATAATCATTCGATCGTAGCATGGTTGGTACAAGCGCTTTCACGCTAATGATAACGTTTCTAAAGGAGGGCATGCCAGTCAAACAATTCATCCTGATCTTTCTGTTCCTGTACGTTTCATATGATGGGTGGAGCATTTCCAAGGTGAGAGGACTTGCGTGGATCTTGAGGGGGTTTGTTTTTTACAAGATGTTAAACGTGTTGGACCTGTGGCCAAGCAAGTTCGCATATGGACAAATGGTATTTTGAGATGAATGCGAGAGTAAACATTCTCCTTTGGGCTCTCTCTCACCAGGCCAGATGGTGAGTTCAAGATTGAAGGAAGTGCAGGATTTACAACACTCGAGATGCGTAGTGAGGGCCAATTGAGTGTGGGAAGGACATGGAGGTAGGATGGTGTGTCAGGTCATGAATAGTAAAATGTTGCGAATTGGAGAGCTTCGAAAGAAGGAGTCCCATTGTAGAGGACTTGGGTCCATTACATGGATTCATTACCTTCTGCCACTACGCATCCTCGAGTTATTTAGGAGGAAATAAGTAGAAGGGGTTCATTTTGGCAGCATTTCTACAATAAACCAGTGTTTTGGTGTCAAAAATCGAGAAGCGATGGACTTTGTCTTGTGAATGACATGGTTTTGCACACCAAATCCTTGTGCTTATCCTAAGAGGTAATATTCAGGGTGGATTTTTCTGGATTCGATGCATGGCATTGCTTTTTTTTAATAAGGGGTCATTGGAGGGTGGTAATGGAATCTTGATAAGAGTTACGGAGGGGTGAGAGAGGAGGAGAAACCACAATACAAGAACGTCTTCAGTGAAGACTGCATTTTGCATCCAACGTGGTTCTCAAAGTGAGAGAAAGGTGCATCACCACTTGACAACCAATGCAAAAAACGGGACTGGATGAGTAAACAACTTCATGCAACGTCAAGATTTCGTTGTGATGGTCGTTACAATGGAGTACAGTCCAAGGCCCATCATCAATACGAGGAAAAATAGATTTTCAAATACATGAAGGTTAGGTGGAGAAGGAAGACATACGTAGACTGTAACAACGTTGGTTTCACGTAAGCATTAAAAGCACAAACCTTAGTTTTTACAAAGACACTAGACTTGGCGCAAACAGCAACAAGTTCTTGAAAGCGTTAAAGGATAGGATTCCACGTGTAACAAATTGGACAGAGAGCATAACCCATTGAGCCAAAACTG
Source organism: Penium margaritaceum (assembly GCA_023375785.1). Taxonomy (NCBI): domain Eukaryota; kingdom Viridiplantae; phylum Streptophyta; class Zygnematophyceae; order Desmidiales; family Peniaceae; genus Penium; species Penium margaritaceum. The sequence goes on from SZWC01022924.1 coordinate 13,817, forward strand.
TCGAAATGGCTATTTGGGGCAACTTTCCCATCTAGCTTGTTAGGTATCAGAGCACTAAGGTGGGTGGGTGGGTGGGTGGGTGGGTGGTATCCACTCCTAGACGGAAAGAGTACAATATTGTCCGTCCTGTCCATGTAGCTTGGATGGGTCCTTCGCTTGTGGGTTGTTGGATGGTATGGATGGAGGGTTGGAGACCTTTAATCACAGTGGTTTTAGCGTAGTGGGCAAGGCTCCTCAACCAAGTCATTATGTTGGTATTGGAGCACCAGGGTTTGAGTCCTGTAATAGACATCGGCACAGGTCCACTCCTAGGTGGGATTTGTGTATCGTTGACCGGCCCCTCCACATGGCTCGAATGGGTCCCTAGCCCATGGGTGGCAGGACATGATGGATTGAGGAGCGAGGACCCCCAATCACCGCAGTGTTGGCCTATTGGGCCAAGCTTCCCATAGAATTGTTTGCATCACATGTGAGACAATAAAGCGCGGCCCTTTTGTATGTGGCCTAGGATACATATTCATGGCAAGAACACTATGATCAACATCGTGTTGTAGTACAGAGGTATGAGGATAGACAGTTCAACAACTTTGTAATGTAATAAAAAGGAACGGTTGGTATCTTTTATTTAATCAGGTTTAAGTCATCGTGAATGCAGAGATGAAGTCAACAGCCAAACGTGCTTATCTCCATTACTCGTCGTTTGAGATGAAAGCGTGGAGCACGTCGGATGAATGCTTGCGGTCTTGTTAAGTACAACAAACAAAGCAGTCCTATGGCAAAGAAAAGTAGCAAGATCCGGATGTACCGCATGAAAGCTCCTTATGAGAAGAGGCTTGTACGTCAATCACGTGACATCAGAACTGAGAGGCAAAGGGAATGTTATGTTCCCAACTTACACAAATCTCTAAAGTTGTTGCATGGGCAACTTTTCTACTTAAAAAAGACCAATACACACTTGCTTTCAGATCTTTACGCCAATGCCGCGTGTTCATTTAGATCAAGTGTCCCAACATGCGACGTTCCTCTTCCAAAGTTTTGAATAGCTTCAACTACCTTCTTGAAGGTTTGAGATAAGTATTATGCATCTTGTCTATACTCCATTTTGTTTGGTCGACTCCTTGCTAGACCCTGATGCCCATGTGCCTCACATGTTCTCGAGTCCCCCACTCTTCAGACATAACTCATATGCTCCTTGTGACATCACAATATCAAACACATCGCACTCGTCGAGCATCTCAGATCCGATCTACGCCATAAATTCACTATTATGGTTGTAAACACGTGGTCAGTTATTCTTACGGGGGTCATGTCTACAAAAAAATTACCCAAGCGTCCGAAGATGTCTACCACAATCCTCCTTGGATTTCTTGTCATGACTTGCTAACATTGTAATTCACCATTTAGGTGCAAAAATGAAGTATGAGTCAACGTGGTGGTCCAAAAGGACCGGGATTGTCGTCAATTGTTAAAAATCAGTTGTTACTACATTTTAAACTCACCAAGCCAGTTCATGTCCTCGAATGCTCGTGAATGTGAAAACAAAGAAGGCAAGGGTGAGGGACTACATACATAAAGGATTTTTTGCGGAGTTTGTAGTAAATGCCGTGAAGCACAGAGTTCACTTAATTAAAATTCATCACACTTGTAAAAACGAAACAAACAAGTCAAATCATTTTCATGGACCAATAAGATTTGTTTGTTTCCCTTGCTTTCTAATTGTATGTAACCAATAGCAATCCTCTCTTGCTTAACAATCCGAAGAAGGTTCTATGTGCTGTTGATATTCTTAGATTTACTGGCAAGATTTCTCGATGCAGTGAGTGACATTATGACTTCATAGACGTCACACGCACAGAGCACCCCATGCATCAACATTCTTACATCCCTTAGATAGACAATTTTTTCAACTTTGCATGTGAACACTCTCTTCCTTACCTTGTAATCCACACCGCAATGACTCTCATACTTTTACAAGAACATGTACAGAGCATTATGGCTAATTGCCGAACCCATTTGCATCCCATGCCAGAAGTTTCTAAAAGTACCAACTATGTTCTAGAATGGTAAAAACAACTGTCGTGAACCATACAAGTGTTTCAACATTGTCTGGTCAAACCTTTGACATCACTATGATTATTTGAAAATGCGACTCACATATGCTTGAACCCCCCTATACTTATTGTCAAGGCTTCTCGATTGCGTCGATGACTTCATAAATTCATATGCATCATGCCCATCAAGTGCCAACGGCCCCAACTATGCCTCGTCTTTTGGCAGTTTTATAGATGTGCATTGTTTTGTACACACATGTCATTGAAGTGCATTTATTGCTAATATCAAAATACTAGATTGAACATTATTCCAAATGTTTTGTTGCATCACTACGTTCTACTTTTGTTCTATTTGTGTCTGCCTTTGGTAATGCTTGGTATCATAGCATAGCAAGATCGAGGGGAAAGCAGACGGATTCATTCCTGTGTGGCAACCTTGCAAAAGTCTTGAGACAATATGCAAATTTGAGGAGCTCACAAAACTCACAGAATCTCAAGCGATTGGAGCAAGTGCATCCCACCATGGAGGCGGTATCTGGCAAGAAATGTTGTCACAAGGGGTACAAAATTATCCAAATGGAATTTATTTATATGCTTATAACAGCTGTAGGCTACATGATGAAAGGTACTGGACCAACATTCATGATGACCAAGAATCTGTATCATGCCCGTTAGGCTTGGAAAATCCCTTGCCACCACCACTACTTTCAGGAAGAAAAATTGGAGTGATAATAGGTGCCACAAACAGACAAGAATAGCTCAACAATGACCTGTGATAGAAGTTTCGAGTGCTGGAGAGCCTCAACAACCAAAAAATAAAGTAAAACATGAGGATCTTTGCAATTCATGTATGCTAGACGAAATGGTCTTCAAGGGAAGTACCTCACCCTAGATTGAGCACCGAATTGGAACAACCATCCAGGAGTCATTCCATCTTGCAGACCAAAGAAGGACCGATGGTTTCAATGTGGTTGGTGAGTTCATAGATATCAACAACTGCTGTTGGGTCATTTCTGATTTTTCTAGGAGCACACCTTCACGTTAGTGGTCTGACTCTGTGGGCATCCAAGGGTAGGAGGAGATTGGAAAAACAATATCAAAGGCCTACTAGCATGGTCTCGCTGAACGAGAACTTGATACATGGTACACATCACTAAGGGCTTGTCATCACTTCAACGTGACAAATCATACGCGGTTCCTTTGCTAAATCATCACAAGCAAAAAGATCATGTACAAAAGACCTTGTTCTTCACCACAACATTGAATAAAAATGCTTCATTCCATGAGGTGTGACAAGCCTAGATACTTATGACTACCATTAAAAAATGATCACATCAATTGAAAAACTCAACGGCATAGACCACATTATTAGGATCAAGTACATGGCTCTTTTGTGGTCTGATCTGATAACAAGCTTAAAGCCACAACTTCTCTTGTTGTGGCAATCCAAGCATTTTGTCTGACCATGGACTCAAAGGGAAGGTGAAGTCATCCAATGGAAAGATGAATGGTTTCATTGGACCCGTGGGAATCCCGGACACATTTCAAGGGACTGTCACCTACCCAAGGGGAGGGGGAAAAACTAGACGATACAAGACAGTAACAGAATGAGTAAACAACAAAGGTCTTGTCACGTCAAAAGAATGCGTGCGGATCAATCACCCACCAGAAGAGCTAATGGTGCTGGTAAGCAGAGTACTTGATATCAAAAATTTTAATTGGGAATACAAGGATAACCAACCATCATTCTTACTAAGGATAAAACCAAACGATTTTGCAATCTATCACATTGTACCAACATTACTCAATGGAGGAGCTTATTGCAATTATCCGTTAGTAAAAATATAAAAATCTCACATTAAAGACAAAAGGAGAGGCATTCAAAGGGGAAATTGTATAAAAAAGAGATTACAGCTCGTGCAAGCCACCTGTCCCAAAAAAAAAAGGATGAGATGCATGATTTGGATCTTTGGTGGACATGCCCAATAATTTACCACAAAGTCTTCATAAAGTAATGTCTCCTATACCACTATACATTGTAATCAGGTATACCAAGTCGTTTTATACGGATCCATAAACTAAAGCAGATGGCTGCACACTATAGTAGAGCCTAAGTCATGTAGAGGTAAGGGTGTATAAACAAGCAACTCATAAGGTAGAGTCTAGATATATATGGAACATGTGTTGCTCCAAGAGTTTCACCAAATCGATGACATCTGGCTGAGTGGTGGCGGAAAGATACATGAGAGAGCCGATGTTAGAGAGATCTCTAATTTCATCAAAGGTATCCCACAAATTCTCCAAGTTCAACGACTTTTTCTCGTCAACAATCACGGAGATGGAGGCAGCCGGGATACACGCAATGAGCAAGGAAAACTTCCCCCAAAGGTTGCGTGCATATGTAGCCTGATGAACATGTTACACAATGTGCCACGTGAAACTGAATTTCCATGCTGGGAAAGACATTTCTTCTTTCAAAATCCTTTACCTTTGTAGAGACTCTGAAACAACATTGTCATAGCTTGTGCTGATTGTAAACAGGGAGGAAATGAGAAGGTTGTCCATGAAGACAATGATAGAAACAAAAGGGCCACAAGGGAGGAATGGCAAAGGGAGTAGGGTCAAATGAAGTGTGCTGATAGCCATCGTTGTGTGGGGTTGTCGTGAGTTTGGTGTTCTAGTTATGTGGTGACTGCTTCAGGCTGCACAATGCCCTGTGGGGGCTCTAGACATTGTTCCATCCATCTAGGTAGAACATGATTGGGATCATATAAATCTCATTGTAAAGTGGATTGATGATTAACCATTCAAAATCTTCACACTGTATAATCCATGTATAGGACACGTGCCATTTTGTAAAACACGAATCATGTGCAGACACCAGTTTTCTCACAGTTTTCTTATCAAACAGAAAATGATTTTGACTATCTATTTTTTGAACAGTCTAGTTAATAGAATAATTTCTAAGGCTGCTTGGATGCTTTGGCTACCAAGGTTAGTAGGACCCTTGGTTTTTCTTGTGTATAAAAGGCACTAGAATTGTCTGCTCCAACCTTGTGGCTATGCTAACTACATAATACATGAACCACAACGGCTACCATTGTGTAGAGGAAGCAACAACACCTAAACCTCCTGCTGCTAGCTACTACCTTTGCCATGTTAAGTCATGGCTCTGGTTACGTAGCAGATCAAGATGCGTGGCTGAATCAACTATCTAAGTAAGTGGCAGGTTTGGCATCGTGGTTGCTCTGACTTAATAGTTTCATTCCTGCTACAGCTACTGCTATGTAAATAGGGTAGTAGTAGTTGCAGATTTCATCGCTTCATCTCGTGATAGCTCTGATTGTGTTGCATTGGATGCATGGATTTTTTTCTCTCTCCGGCTACTAGAGAGGAAAAAGGGACAATCATCTTATGCTTTGAATGCTGGTTACAAAGTCGTGTAGTGGCTCCGGTTGTGCAACAGCTTACGCTACATTGCTGCTTAGCTGTGTGGCAACTCTTGTTGTGTGAATGCCACGACTGCCTTTCTGTACTACTGCTCTGGATTTTCCTCTATGGAAAGGGCATTGGCACTTGGTTCTCGAGCTGCCAGGCTGCTCCAGCTGCCCAAGATGTACAAGCAGAACAAAGTTTGTAGTGATGTACGGATGCATACAAACATGCAGAATCTGGGAGAAGTGTGCAAAGCAAGTAGCAGTGCACAGAGCACATAAGAAGGGATTACACTGAAGGAGTTGATTCCTCACAGAGGGATTCTTAGGGGGGGGAACATATGCTTGTGTACCATGTTAGTTTTTGGTGTATAAATAAAGCAACTAATGTGAGAAGGGGAGGGGACAGCCATGGAACCCATTCGTGTGGTGTGAGAAGCAATGAAAGAAGGGTGGGGGAGAGAGGATAAGAGCAAGCCTGATTAAACTGCTGGTTGAGAGGTAAACTTGCCTCCCCCAAGGATGCTTTTTTTTATCTTCTTTATCTAGCAGAGTGACGTGACGAAGCAGAAAATGCTTGCTACCCTAGAGAAATCTGGCAGAGTATCTCTGCATTAGAAGCATATGACATACTACTTCATACATAAATGGTTGAATCACGTCCATACAAGCAGTCCAACCTAGCTACATGGATCAAATGTTTATGAACTATGTTTTTTTTTGTTGTCGGACCAGTAATTACTCCGCTGGCGTCCCTACCTTCCAAATCATGTGAAGATGCAAGCCTATGTTGCAAACTGCTGTAAGGTGTACGGCATGTGTCAACATCATAACTCAAGATGAACTGAATCCATGGGTTGAAATTAACTGCTATCGGAGGTCGGACATCTTTGTGGAAACTTTTCTGGGTTTTACCGTCACACCGGAGGGCTTTGATGTAATCCTCATTGGTTTTAAAAGAAATCTCACTTCATCCTGACCACAACAATGGTCACGAGTGAGGAATTAGTGTGAATGTTCCTCAGTTATATCGTCCACCTACATGGAGCTCCTTCTATCATGATTGACAGAGGTGGGAGATGGGAGGGATGGAATTTCATCATAAGGACAGGTGGGCTGAGCACACCAGAATGTCTGAAGTGTGGTTTTCTTTCTTTGAATTACCAGAATCTGTACGTGTGATGCACAAAGCAGTTGCTTGCATTACACCCCCTGGTATTTGAATCCAGTCATACAGTTTCTAAGAATTTGGAATTAGAAACATTGCATAGTTCATCTCATTTGTAAAACAAAGAAAAAAACTCTTGGTGAATGGTTAAATCATTGGCTTCATCTAGCAATTCTATTCCAAACATGTCATGGGCTGACTAAAAAAGTGAGTGGCGGACCATGGACAGGAGTCGTGTTCAGGTCTGATAAGCAAGACACGTGGTTTTGGTGCGTCAGATGACAGCATTTTCACCACAAAAAGAGCACACATCAGCAATGTCAGATTTCTGCGCGGCAGAAGGCTGGTTGTCATCTGCTATGTGATATGGAAGAATAGAGAGCATCCGGTCGCATACATGTCCGAAAAACTATGCGGAACGGAACTCAACTATGCTGTACACAAGAAGGACATGCTGGCGGCCGTATCTGCATTTGAGACATGGCGGTGCTATCTCGAATGTTGCCGATGCATCGTGCGTACAAACCACCATACTGATGCACTGAAATGCACTGAAACATTTGTAGATTCAGCCGAACCTCCATCGACGCCAATCTTGATGGATGTTGCTCCTCAAATCCACGTTCAATAACCATATCGAGTACCGGCTAGGCAAAACCAGCCCGACAGACGCGCTCAGCTGTCAACCAGATCTATTTTTTGACGCAGCAGCGCTACAGCTGCAACGAGATCCGTACCTCAAACAGTTGTTCACACGATGCTACAACCAACATGGGGAATATGACAAAGCAAAATTATGGTACGAGGCACCATTTTGGCGGTGACGATTCACTCGCTAGATGGCCGTTCCCGCAAGCAATGAACTGCGACGCATGCTACTCCAGGAGTGCCACGACACCGGTCAAGGTGGACATTTTGGAGAAGACAAGACGCTGAAGAAGCTGGCAAAACACAACCGATGGGACAAGATGCAATCCGACGTGGCCAACTTGTGCAAATCCTGCGACACGTGTCAGCTAAAGAAGTCCCGTCACACACGGCCACCCGGACTTCTACAGCCGCTCCCCATTCTGACAGATTCGTGGACTGGCATCTCCCTAGAATTCATGACAGGATTACCAGTGACACTGGAGTGATATGACACAATCCTTGTGGTTGTTGACAGGTTCTCCAAAATTTCTCACTTTATTCCGACTACGACTACCATCACCATTGAGGGAAGAGCGTGAATGTTGTACATCACTTCGTGAAGCTACACGACGCGCCAAGAACCATCACGAGTGAGAGCGACAGTCAATTCACTAGCCATTTTTGGCACGAATGGATGACTCGCTACAAAAGTCTCATCTAGTTTTCAACTACATTCAATCCTCAAACCAACAGCCAAACCGAGCAGACCAACTAGGGGCTTGAAGAAATTCTCCGAACATAATGCAAACCTCATGGGACAGATTAGGCACGAAAACTCCCAACTGTCAAAATCGCATATAATTCGGCGATCTCCACCCCAAAGGGTAAAACTCCGTTTGAAGTGGTGTATGGCAAAATTCCCGCTACACCAGCCGAACTACACAACCAGAGGAACATTCTTGCGGTTGACGTCCAACGCTGCGGCTTCTCCACTACCTGGGATGAAACATGGCAGACACTTGCAAAGACGCAAGGGACAAGGAAACGAGCAGGTGACCGCATCAACGATGTTTTCGCCACCGGCATCAAAGTTCTTCCCAGTTCGACCAACATCAAACTCCGCGAAGCTGACCATTCAAAACTCAAGCCCCGAACGCTGGGATCGTTTGAGATCGAGTGTATGCAAACCCCCGTGGTTGCGCGACACAAACCCCTCAACATAATTCACATTCATTTGGTGTTTCATATCAGCAGAATCAAGCACTGCAGAGATCCCGGAGAGCTCTTCCGTGACAAGGAAGTCCCCCCCACTCCTCCCATACAAGTGGAAAAAGACACACAATACGTCATTGAGGACATCCTCGGCAAAACAACAGAATATCTTATCAACTGGCATGGCTACGATGCCGCGCAGAACAGGAAGGAACCCTACACCAAACTTTGAGACGTTGATCACCTTTGACAGATGTTACCGCAGTTGTTAGGCCACATCTCTCCATGCGCCGGGATGTGACAAATAAAAGGGGGGGAAGTGTTACATACTAAACAAACACAAGTCCCTAATCTTACCGAGCGGGTATTTTTGTCATTACACAAATAGTCCACTGCGCTTTGAGATATCGATTTTCAGTTTGGCGGTCAGTGGCAATTAAACCGGCCGCTCTTGCCCTCCAACAAACCTTCTTGCACTTTCGGACAGCTCCGACCACTTTCGAGAATCATCAACAAATGTGGCACGACCTTTCGGTCGACTTCTTGACGCATTGAGACATATCTCGATTCATAAAGATACGTCTCGCGTTATAATGGATTCAATGGAATCCTTGGCGGACTAGGCCAGAACCGCGTTGCTTGAGGGTCTCCGACCCTGAGGCCATCCCGTCTCACCGACCACAGTCCTAGGTGACCCCGCTCGAGCCACGTGGCTCCTTCGACCGATCGGCGTGGCACTACCACGCTATACTTCCCCCCATTAGAAGTGAGAGCCGCTTTGGCATCTTCGGTAATCCTGACGTGGGATTCAAGCTCTAGAGCTCCAATACTAATGTAATGGATTTGACAGAATCCTTGGTCGACTAAGCCAAAACCACGGTACTTGAGGGTCTCCGACCCTCAGGCCATTTTGTCTCACTGCCCACAGTCCCAAGTAACCCTGATCGAGCCACGTTGCTCCTTTGACCGGTCTGTGTGGCACTGCCATGCTACACGCATCTTAGCCATCTATCCTTGACTCCCCTCGATGTCTCGACAGAGCTTCTAGAATCCAGCCACTCACGATGCGACTGCACACGCGTCGCTTGAAATTCGAACCAACGACCTGGACTATACCTCATTCGTAACTCGACACTTGCATATATATATATATATACATATATATATGTTTGATCATTTCAACACTTGTCATTAAATTACATTTTGAGAAGATGCGTGGAAGCTTCCTAGCAGTATTGCCGTTGACTAGGCGTCTGTGCGTGGTCAGATGGTGACGATAGTAACAAGTCGTGCACACAACGGCAAGGGTCTGGCTAGGTGACACAAGGCAAAATGCCAGAATATTTCAATAGAATTTGTAGAGATGAATGAAAAATGACAGGTCCATGGCAGAAGTACTTGCCGCGGAGCACGGCGGGTGTCGCACGTGGTAGTGCAAGATTTGTCCTAAAACCGGCCCACAACCACTGTTTTGGCCGTAATTCAACATAGACAAGTCAGAACCCTACACAGTCTGAACGCACACATGCAGAATCTCAAGCTAGACACTACAATTGCTCACATGTATGCATCCAGCAACAAACGGTGGACACACAATGCAAAAACATGCAAATCGGGCCCACGGCCAGTCCACGGATGAAATCCTACAAGCCGCAGAAAAACTGTACAAGGTCCCACACAGCATCTAGGACGCTGGGGCGACCGTCGATCAGCTCCGAGCAGGTAGTCCACCACCAGACGACGCCCCGGTGCCATCTGGGTCTGCATCAGGGATCTGCACGAGCATGGACACGGCCAAGTGGTCACCGTAAAACATACAGGTCGACAAGAACGCCACAAATCACAACACTCCCCCACGACCCGATGGTACGCATGTCCATATACGTGCAGCACTGAAAACAAGTGCAACGACAAGTGCAGAAACAGTCATGACACTGGCACAGACACACCCCGCACTCAACTACTCTCAGGCAAGGGACGAAGCCTAACGTAGTGAATGGCCACCTGAAACTTCTCACTCGCTAGTGCCTACGTAAAAAAGTCAGCACACTACATGTCACTGCCGACCCATATGACGGACATCACGTGTCGCTCCATAAGATCACGCAAGAAGTGATGCAAAACCACAATGTGTTTTTTGTTATCATGAAAGACACCATAGTTCTCTCCACTGTCAAGAGCACTCTGGTTGTCACAGCGAAGCACAATGGCGGGCACTTACTGACCCAGCTCAAGGAAGATGCGCTGCAGCCACACTCCCTCAGTAGCCCCTGCACCTAGAGCAACGTACTCTGCCTTCAACGAGCTACGTGCAATATAGCCCTGCTTCCCACTACGCCAAGACACAGCGGTACCAGTGAGCAGGAACATGTAACCGGTGCGACTGCATCCATCTGGGCTCCCGGCCCAGTCGCTGTTTGCGTAGCCATCAAGAATCAACGAGCACTACCGGCGAAAGCAGAGTCCGAGGTATGGTGTGGAAATGACGTACCACACCACTCGCACAGCCACCTGGAGTTCTCTAGTATGTGGAGCCTGCAAAAACTGTGCAAGGAGGTTGACGGCAAAAGTGATGTCGGGGCGTGTGGTAGTGGCCTGGTACATTAGAGATCCGATGAGACGAAGGTACAAGGTCACATCCAATGTCTCCCCCAGTTGTGTGGGATCGTCCACCTTCAGGGCGTCCTGCTTGTCAGGTGTGAGAGGTTTGGAGGCCGTGGAAACTGTGCCAAGGAAGTCACTGAAGTGCTCCCCTACAATGCATGCGTATCGGGCCTGATGCAACAAAAGCGTCCGGCGTCTGCAGCCTCATACGATCTCTATGCCAAGAAACACCATTGCAAGACCAAGGTCCTTCATCCTATAGGCAGTTTGGAGGACCGCCTTTGCCTCTTTCACGGCCTCCCTAGAGGGAGACGCGATCGGGAGGTCGTCCACATAGACCAGGATGGCGGTGAACCGCTCAAGCGCATGTCGGATGAAGAGAGAGAGGGATTTGCCTCCCTCTGTACATATTCCCCACGAGTTAGAGTACTTGTGATCTCTTGGTTCGAGCACTGAGGAGACTACTTGAGTCCGTACAAGGACTTGCACAAGCGCCAGACCTTGTCACCGTCCTCAAAGCTCGGTGGGTAGGCCACGCAAATCTCCTCATCCAGAGAGCCATGGAGGAATGCATTGTTCACATCCATCTGGCGCAGCTCCCAATCATGCAGAGCCAGCACACCAAACAGAGCAGGAGGTGAGGTCATGCGGCTGACAGGGGCAAATGTGTCAATGTAATCAATGACGTCAATGTGAGGGTACCCCTTGATGACCAAGGGAGCCTTGTGGCATTCCAGTGAGCCATCAGGCTTCACCTTCTTGCAAAAGACCCACTTGACCTAAATCGCCTTCCTCCCAGGTGGAAGGTCGACTAGCTCGTAAACTTTGTGCTCTTGGATGACACAAAGCTCATCCTAGTAGACAGTTTTCCAGGCATCGGCATCCTCTGATGAGAGGGCTTCTCTCGGTGTGCCCAGATCAGGCGCCAACGATGGAGAGTTCAGAGTGGTGAGTGCACACGCCTCCGAAATGGGCATGACGACCACAAGGTCAGCTGCAGCATCACAAGCGGTACAAAACTCGTGAGTGACCAGATCGTGTCCTACAGGAAACATTAGATGTACCGTTGTGTGATCTATACGGACACTCAGGCCAAGGGCCTTTGTGCCAAGATCGCAACTCGCAACGCTGTGAGTGGAGTGCCTGGGTGTGGGACTTGACACTCGCTGGGCTCCGGAGCTCAACGGTCGAAGATGACCACCGGGCTCACGCGAGTAGCCTGGGCTTGAAGGGCTCACCATAGGCTCAGAGACAGGCACAACTACATCCGGTGAGGACTGAGGAACAGGGACAGATGATACAGTGGGAGGAGAGGCTGGTGAACTGATGGGAGACGTAGGACTGGGTGTGGCAGTAGGACCACCCATGGAGACAGGAGTACCCGTGGACAGAGGGACAACATCATGGGTATCCGTGGGGTGCAAGGGTGCAAGAGAGGAGACAGGCTAGACGGGAGAGGTCTTTGGACCGACGGTGATGATCGCCGGGTCATTAAGAGCTAGAGACCGAGAAATGGAGGGGGCTCGAACGGACACATCAGCCGGACGAGAGGTACTTGTAGGCTCAGACTCCCCCATTTGTCGAGAAACCTCACACGTAGGAGCGTGTATGACAGACATCGACACAATCAAGGTCAGGTCATGGTAGGTGAGAGATTCAAAGAAGAGCCTGTCGCAAGACTCAATAATTCGACGACAGGCGTGGTCCCAAAAATTCCAGGCCTTGAATTGCGAGGAGATGCCAACGAAGGCACACAAGCAACCCTGCGGAGAGTCCTTGGATCCCTCCTGATCCTCGGTGTACCACAGAGAAGCGACTGAGCCCTAGTCACGAGCAAGACGTAGATCGGCACGATGGCCAAACCAGAGCTTGTATGGTGTAACGTGGTCTGGATGAGGACCGTGCAGGAGGCGGTTCTTGACCCATGTCATGTAGGCGAATCCTTCAAAGGCGAAAGATTCTGAGAGACCACACTCAGACCGCATAGCACAAACCGCATCCTCCATGTTGCGGTTCCAGCGCTCAAAGACACTATTCTGCTGAGGAGTGGCAGGAGCACAGACCTGGTGAAAAACCCCGCGCTCGGCAAAGAAACTGTCCATCTCGCCAAAAAACTCGCCGCCGCGGTCCGAGCAGAAGGTATGCAGTGAGTGGCAAGACTTACGCTCAGCCATCACTAGCTAAAGACAAGTCGCTAGAGCGGCATGATTCTTCTGGTGCAGGCTGTGGACCCACCGCGTTTGGGTGAACTCATCGGTCAGGGTCAAGACATATCGGCCCCGATCGGACAAAGAGTTGATAGGGAGAGGACCGAGAAGGTCGAAATGGACTAGCTTGAGAGGACGAAGGGCTCGAGAACGAGAGACAGGATAGGTGTAGCCATGCAACTTACCATGAGCATAGAATAGACAATCGGTCTTGGGTGGCTTCTCAAAAGAGGCTACGTGAAGAGTGAGTGTGGGCTGTATCTTGATGAGCTTTGACACAGTGTTGGAGTCCACATGACATAGACGTCAATGAAGCAGGTGCTGGTGCTCAGCAGACAGGACACTAGTGACAAACACACGAGCATGAAGGGAAGGGGAGCAAGTAAAAGAGGAGATCCAAGGAGCACGATACAGATCATCCAAAATAGAGGTACAAAGAACAAGTGTGAGTATCAAGAGCAATCGCTGTTGCGGAGTCCGTAGTGTGCTCCACAGAGAGTCCCATGAGAGTGCAGGCATGCTCAAAGAGCATATTGAGCTCAAGGTCAGGCACAAAAAGCAAGTCGGAAAGATACAAGGGGCTAGACGGACCATCAAAGCACACAACCCAACACCCTGAACTGGCAAGGACCAGAGCATGTGCGAACAGAAGGAACAGACACCATAGGACCAAGGACAACAAAGTCATTATGATGACAGGTCATGTGGTTAGTGGCATCAGAATTGATGATCCAAGTACCACCCAAATCACGACCAAAGGACGTCACTATGCAACGGGCAATGGAACACTCGGCTACAGACGGACGCTCGACAACAGAGGAGGGAGAACAACAAAGGGCACACAGGTGAGACTAAAAAATCCAATCTATGTTGTCAGGCTCATCATCATCACATGCCAGCAGTGCTCCCCCACATGAGTCATCACGAGATACGCGGACAGACAAACAAACAGTCTGTGAACAACCGGTTGTGACGACATACTCGCACCTCCCTGAAAGCGAAGTGCCAGGAGCTGATAGATTTTAGCGATGTTGCGGTCACTGGGGTCTTGATCTCAGCTATTCGCCAGTGGGGAAGCGGGAACTACTGCGGTCGTGGTCGCCGTGCGACCAGAGGATGCGCTGCTCGACACAAACTGTTGTGCGTGTGTAACTTGAAGACCACGAGTGATCTGGGTCCAGTCGCGCTGTTACTAGCACTCAGTGTAGCTGTGAGTGCCTCCATGGTTGTAGCCGTGAACAGTACGTCCACTGCTACCGCTTGATGACTACTACTACTGTGATTGGTGCTGGCCCGAGCCACGCTTCTTTTTTCCCTTCTTCCCTTGTGTTGCTACTGCCACACCCTACGTCTGTGTTAGAGTAGATGGGATGGAAGGGGAAGAGGAGGGCGTGCAAGAGGATGGAAAAGGGAACTGCGAGAGAGGCGTCATTGGCGACGCGATCATCGGTGCAGCAAGTGAACTCTCTTGATGGGCGATGGTTGCCTCACCGGCAGAAGTCACCTAGAGGAAAAGCTGATGCGCCCAAGGAAGAAGCTGAAGGGAGGTGGAGAAGGGCTCGAGCGCAGCGTTGCTGTACCCCGAGAAGTTGTTGGCATGCTCAAGATGGACTCCGATCATGAGTGTCCGAAGCGCCCACAGCTGTGTACCTCATGAGGTCCCAAGGCACGTGTAGATGCGCATGGCGCGCCGCCAGTGTTTGGCTACGGGCACAGCAGGTCCCTGAAAAAGGGAGTGGAAGGTGTGGATGTGAGCCTCATGGGTGGCGTGCGTCTCTGTAGCAAGCAGGGACAATGCCAGCTCCCAGTCCCAAAGTGGGTCAGCACCCGCGCCTGTGTCGGCCTCTCCAAGGAAGGGGCGAACGTCCACGACAGTCTCGTGAGGCATGGCGTAAAGGAGTCCGCGCATTGCCCGAGCCGTTGTCAGCACCTGAGCACGTTCTGTAACCTGATACCGACTGTGGTAGTAGGGCCAAATCCCCTCTGAAGTAGCCCAGACGTGGAAAATGGTCTCCCACTAGTCAAAACCATCCTCGCTGACATATCGTGGGAGCAGTGTCTCGAAGTCCTTTGCTTGCCGCTTCGTAGGAGAGCAACCACAGGATGGGAGAGACGAGGGATGGGGAAGACATCGAGACAAGGAAAGTCACCAAGGTAGGGCTCATGTGAGGATCAGATCTCCAAGAACAGAGAACAAGAACGCATCTGCAGCTGGTAGAGAATGCTGGGCAGCTCCTGAAGTACGCAAATCTCCCTCTCGGGACTGTCATCCTCCATGCCTGGCATGGCAGGGTCCTCCTCCAAAGGATCAAGAAGTGGAGGGTCCTATCCTCCCGCTCTCCTTGGTGTAGATGCTGACTGCTGTGCTGAAGGTGTGACACTGCCGAACCCCCCGGAGGTCTGTTGAGAGGACGTGGACTGACTCCGAAGAAGATGAGTGAGCGTGCGGATGGCGTCGGTCTTCAACTGCTGTAGGAGACGTATCTCATCCCGCTGACTCCGCAGGTCCTCAATAGCCTCCGAGCGTGGGCTGAGGACCCGTGAGGAGGAGGAGGGATGAGGTGGTCCTTTGTCCTTGTCACCAGTCGTAGCCATGTCAGCATTCAGTATGGGACCGAACGTAAAAAACACTCCAAACAAGAAATCAACAATATTTCTCGAGGAGTTCAATCGTTGAGAAAAAATGATGTTTTGACCACAAAATTGCTGACATCAGCACAATCGATGATGACGTTAGCGTTTTTACATTAGCAAAAAGCTAGCGTTTTTATGCTGGAGTATTATACGCCAGCAATCTTTTTCTGTGGAGATCAAGAGAACTTAGCGTGACCGGTGGGCGTGACCTCTTCGCCCCCTGCTCACGGCTGCGTAGGCCTGTACATTGTCACGGAGGCCTACACAATGTTGTAGTGTTTTTACGCAGTTGTGAGCAGTACTGCTATTGTTGTTGTAACTACAGAAGCTGCTATGCTGCTGCTGCCTTGCTGTTGCTTCCGCTACTCATGCTACATTGCTGTTGCTGCTTGCAACTGCTGATGTCGCCGCTGCTACGAGCTGTTGTCGCAGTTGTACGTTGCCAGTGCTCGCAACCGGCACTGCAAGCTAGAGCTGTGAACTGCTACTCTGTTTTTGTACAGGCTGGCAGCCAGATACGGCTGCTGCTGCCACCCAGTGCTGTTGCTGCTGCAGCTACTCAACTTGGCTGTTGGAGCTGGTAAATGCCGAAACTCACCCCAATGAGGTGTGTAGGCTGCTGTAGTTGCTAGGATAGGCAAGTAGGCAAGCATGAGAGTGAAGCCATGGATCTGGTGGGGCAAGCTTACTTAGTGCAAAAGAGAGTAAAGACCATCAAACAAGTAAGTGAGTAAGGAGCGAGTAGAGTGGTAAGTGCCGGTTGATCGGGCCACCCACGCGAGACTCCAGACGTGGGGTCCGGATGCCACCCAGGGATCGAACCCGACCCTGGAGCGCGAGTGTTCCAAGCGGTTTCGCACACGCCGGTGCAAACTGGACGTGTGGTCCCGAGGGACCAGCAACCCGGCTCAGTAAGCTGAAAACATGCAAAAGTGTGGGAATCCACCCACATCACAAACGTATGTGGTGCATGTACTCTAATAAGTGTGTGCCCCATCCTAGAATGTAGTAGTGTGCAACATCACTACAATTTGGCTCTCCATAAGGTTGGTCTTGGTGCCATTGCCACCACTTGAGGACTTGATGGTGCTTTCACAATAGTGTGCTCCATGTTGCATCACAGCTTTGCACCAGAGAGATTTTAGTCCAAATCAGTCACCTACAGTGATGATGTGTGTGTGTGTGTGTGTGTGTGTGTGTGTGTGTGTGTGTGTGTAGAGTCAAGAGGTCACTTGCGTGTGTCGTCACTATCATAACCAACACTCCCCCATGACCCACAGACGAACATCCCCCACACACATAGGGCAAATGGCACATCACAAGACGACGAGGCGCATAGATCAACCAGAGGCATCACGAGAGTGCAGCAGGCCATTAGCATGCACAACAGCCTTGAACATGCCACAGCATAGGGCTTTGGTGACAAAGTATGCTTGCTGGTGATGAGTGTCGACCCAGACAACCTGAAATTCTCCGGCAGGGATACGCTCACGTACAAAGTGATGCCCAAGGTTGATGTGTTTTGTGCGAGAATGATGCATGCCATCATGCTCGGCAATTGTTTTTGTACTTTGGTTGTCACAGCGCAAGGTGATGCAGCAAATGGGAACACACAATTGTTGCAACAGGCGGGACAACCACACACTCTCACATGCACCTACGCCAAGTGTCCAGTACTCTGCCTCACAAGAGCTCCGAGCAACGCATCCCTGTTTTCCACTTTTCCAAGAGATGGCAGTTCCACTAACAAGAAAGATGTAATGAATACGACTACAAGCATCCGTGTCATGCGCCCAGTCACTATCGGTACATCCGTCGATGACCACAAAGGGCTAAGCATGATAACACAGTCCTACACGTGTAGTGGACAGGTCATAGCAAACAACACGTAGTGTTACCTTGAGATGTTTCTGACAAAGCTGCTGGGAGAATTGGGCAAGGAAGTTGACGGAGAAGGCACCGTCTGCCCGAGTGGTGGTGGCAAGATACATGAGGGAGCCGACCACACTGAGGTAGTCGGTGACATTGACAATCTCCTCCAGTTGTGCTGAGTCGAGTGACTTAAGCAAGTGCTGCCCTGCTGGGATCATTGGTGTGGACGCGATGGGGACATCGGCAAACAAGGGGGCAAAGTGCTCCCCTTGTGTGCGTATATGTGCAACCTGGTGCACACGTAGGGTGTGTCGCTAGTGATCACGCTTGAGTTCAATCCCAAGGAGCACCCGTGTAGGACCTAGGTCCTTCATCTTGTATGTTGGCTACAGTGGGTTCTTCACCGACTAGACATCTGTTGGACAGGGGGAGACAATGAGCAGGTCATCGACGTAGACAAGAATGGCCACAAATGACTCTGAGGGAGTGCTCCAAAAGAGCGCCGGATCAACCGTGGTACGACGGTAGCCTCCCCACTCAAGAGTGGAGGAGATCTCCATGTTCCAACAACGTGGGGACTGCTTGAGCCCATAAAGGGCCTTCCGCAGACACTAGACCTTGTTTGTGCCGTCAATGAACCCCGATGGTCGGACCATGTAGATCTCCTCATAAAGCTTCCCATACAGGAAGGCATTGTTGACATCCATATACTCTAGTTCCCAAGTGTGCTGGGCAACAGGACTCAGCAGCGCTCGACAGTGGTGTACCTCCCGACCGGTGAAAAGGTATCATCAAAGTCAATCCCAAGAATCTGGGAGAAACCCATAGCCGTGAGGCGAGCCTTGTACCGGTCAACTCTCCTGTTGGGCTTCAGCTTGCGCCAAAGCACCCACCAAGGATAAACTGCTTTCCGGCCTGCAGGAAGATCCACGAGCTCAAAGACACTGTGCTCCCAGAGGGCAGTCAGTCCCTCCTACATGGCCTTCTCCCAGGGGTCAGCATCAGCTGCTTCGCAAGCCTACTGGACAGTAGTGGGCTCGGGAGGGAGAGAAGGAAGGCCCGAGGCTGCAAAACATGTGGCAACATAGGCGGCAACAGAAGGCTCAAGAGCACTATGGAACTCATGGGCTAAAAGAGCATAGCCAACTGCTTAGTTTGCATGCACAATGCTTAAGGACAGACCAAGTGCATCAAGGCCAGTAGGGCGAACTGAGGTCCCAGTAGTGGAGGACGACACACTATTGCGGGTGACGTGCTGTGAGGGCTGCAATGCATTGGACGGACCAACTGAGACACACTCAGCACATGTCACGGAGGGACGTGAGCACCCGCGAGAGGATTGAGAGGACTGAAGAGCACATAGTCTCCCCCCATGTGTGTGGAGCTCAGGATTAGGAGGAGGGACTTGAGATGCTTCACTTGTAGTAACTTCAACCACTGGAGGTGACAGCTAAGACGACTCATTGGATGAGTTGGGAATAGAATGTACTGGAGACTATGTGTGAGTGGGTACCGAGTCTGAGGAGTCAGGAATACTAGTGGATTGCTGGGACAACACGGCATCCGGGGAAGGCAGAGAGTCATCCGACTCAGATGAGGTATAAGAGGACGAGGACTCCACAGAGGAGTCCTCATCCTCGCTGTCCGTGTGAGAGACACGCGGGAGAGCAGGGGGCGGTGAGGGGGTAGAACGAGAAGATCGGAGGCGGGACCAGACACACCCCCCCAAGCCGACGAAGTGAGGAGAGAGAGGAGGGAAGAGGGACATGGGACAGGGTACGAGGGAAGACATCCACAAAGAACAAGGTGTCGCGAGATTCAATGAAGCAAGAGCGGTCAGAGTCCCAGAAGTGCCACGCTTTGGATAGTGCCGAGACGCCAAGAAAGATGCAGAGACGGGCGCGAGGTCCAAGCTTGCTGTCGCGAAAGTCTTGAAGCAACCAGACGGTAGCAACGCAACCCCAGACGCGGGCAAGACGAAGGTCGGCACAACGACCATGCCATCGCTCAAAGGGAGTGACATGGCAAGGGAGGGGACCGTGAGGACCACGGTTCCACACCCAGGTCATGTAGGACGTGACCTCAAAAGAAGAGACATGGGAAAGGAAGGATTCAGTGCAGACACCTTCAGCAAGAGTACGGTTCCAGCATTCAGAGACGCTGTTATGCTGGGGGGTGTAAGGGGTGGAGGGCTCCATGCACATCCCGCAAGAGGTCAAGAAACGAGCGGTGGGACCCAGGAATTCCCCCCGACGGCCGCAGCGAAATACTTTCAAGCGGCGTCCACAGGCCAGTTTGGCCTGTGGGAGCCAGGACTCCAGAGTGGGACAGACATCACTCTTTTGCCGAAGGGCAAAGACCCAACGCATGGGGGTGAAATCATCAGTATGACAGAGAACATAGTGGCCAACCCTCCCACAGCATCATGGGCGAGGGGGCCCATGACGTCGGCATGTAAAAGGTTGAGGGAGTAAGACGTGCGGGACTCTGAAGTGGAGAACGGGGCCCGATGCATTTTGCCCTGAGCATAGTAAAAAAAGTTGGTGGGACAAGGGGCAGGAAACGTGTTGGCTTCGAGGCCATGAGCGCGTTTGTTCGTGAGAAAACCGTCAATAGTAGTGGTGTGAATGTGGCAAAGGCAGCGATGAAGCAGTTGTGTATGCAAAAGAGAGAGAGAGAGAGTGTACAACATGAACAAGTGCGACAGTGGCGGGATGAGGCGCAAATGAGGGTACGCGGAATAAGCGGTCACAACGAGTGCCACGTAGTAGGACACGGCCAGTGGTGCGATGCAGCATAGAAACAATGCCGCGGTTGGAAGAGAAGTCCATGCCCTGGTTGTCGAGAGTTGTAACAGAGAGTAGACTGAGCTCAAGAGCGGGAACATACAAGACATGTGGCAGGAAGAGCTCCCCCCTAGGGACTACAAAATGTACAACTCCAGCACCCTGGACAAGCAAGAGCTGACCAGAGCCGGTACGGACAAAACACACAGATTCGATGGGGCCTAGAGAGACAAACAAGGACCGATAGGACGCCATGTGGTGAGTTGCTCTTCAATCAAGGATCCATAAGCCACTAGACACACGGACAGAAGCTGGATCACGGCTCACAGCAATAATGGCAGAACAAAGAGGGAGGCGCTGACCATAAGCCGCGAGGCAACGAGGCAAGTTGTAGGAGTGCCATTGCTCAATCCATGGAACATCAACGGGGGAACATCCCTGAACATGACCGGACGACGCACCACGGAGCGACGCATCAGTAGCACACGTAAGTGTCTCCACACAAGAACACACACTCTCACCTCCCTGATCACGGAGGTGTCGATGATGGATGGCATGGGAGAGAGCCGAATCCAACTCGTGCTCATGTGATGACACTAGAGGAAGTGCGCTAAGACGGGGTGGCGGAGGACCCCCAATGAGGGGGTGTGTAGAATCCAGAGGGAGGGCCGAAGTAGACAGGGCTCCTAAAACCAGATGGCCAGTCCCAGGGAGGGGGTGGAGTCAGGGTGGTACTGTAGGCAGCAACTGGTGATGAAGGAGGAGTGATGCGGCCAGAAGGAGCAATGGAGGTGGATGAGTGAGAGGACCCACTCCCAGAACCTGATGAGCACGCCCAGTGGGCACGCGCTGCTGAGGCAAAGCATGCATCATCAGGAGGAGTTGGACACCTGGGAGCCGCGTGCCTTGTAGCACCGCAGTTCCAGCATGTGACGATGCTGGACAAGGAAGATGCGGGAGGAGTGGTGTCAGAGCCACGACCTTTGCCTCCTCCCCCTTGCCTTTTGCTGCCAGAAGAACCTCCACGGCCTTTGCCCTTGCCACGGCCGGCACCCTGACCGCCCCCCTGGGAATCAAGAGAGGTTGCGGTTGGGGTGGATGTGGTGGAGGATGATGCGGAGGTAGATGGGGATGATCAGGAGGGGAGTGCGGTAGTAGCTGCTGCAATGACGGCACAATGGATGCTCTTGTTATGCAGGGAGCTCCACTAGTTGGTCAGACACTGGGAGGTGAATTCCCACACGGCACCGATGCCAGGGGATGCATGTACAGGGATGGGGATGGCTGCCAAACGTTCAAGCTCAGTGGCCTTGACCTCCTTGAAGATGTCAGTGAGCTCCGAAATGAGGCCATTGACAATGGAGAGAATAGTAGGGAGCTGTCCAAGGACCACTTTGCCAAGATCGCGCAGCAAGCGCAGACTACAGGCCTAGTAGGCATCAGCAGTCTCATCAACATGCATGGAGAGAGAGTGTTGAATTGGACACTGAGAACATTATGGAGTGTATGTCCAGTCACTGTCGTGCGGCACTTGATCAATGCATAAGCGCTGACAGGGTCAGCAGGTGTGCGACGTGTAGTATCGGCGTTATAGGACCCGATCTCATCAGTGCTGTCATCGGGTCCAGCCCTGACGAGTGCACGAAGAGCACGAGCAGACTCAGTAGCAACGGGCACAAACAGGGGGGTCAACATATGCATTGGGTTCATGGTAGTACTTGCATAGTTGCTCCCCCTGGGCCCAAGCAACGACACGGACCTCCCAAGAATGGAAGGTGAGGTTGGAGGTGAAATGAGGTGGAGTAGAGTCAAAGTCTGGTTTGTGATGCACTAAAGGTGCAAGTGCTTTTGCGGCAGCTATGCCGGTAGTGGCTGCGACTGCAAGTGGGTCAGAAGATGAGGAGCTAGCAGCTGTGGATGCGGAAGCAGGTGATGTGGAGAATGCAGTAGCGATGCCAGTGGCAGTGGTCGTAGAAGGGGTGCTGCATAGTGTGGGCTAGAGGCGGTTGATGACAAGGTCCGCAATGTGATATGTAAATGTGTCTTGGTTTGCTTGCTCAGTGCAGAGTCTGTCTTCGGCAACGCGCTGTGCGGCAAGGGCAGCTTGCAGTGCAGTGCACTCATGCTGCAGCTCAGCTTGCAGCACAACGTATTGATCATCGTTGACTGGCATGATGCCAAAGACGTGACTCTGCTAACAAAGTTTTGACAGAGTTTCCCTTGGCCCAATGGGCATGGAAAATGTGCGGTGAGTGCCTCGGATGACTGATGCAAGACAACAACCTGAACGCACAAGCACGCCAATGTAGAAAATGTAGGGAAAAGGGGCAGACCAAGCTCACCAAGCACATCGGCGCAGATAGAGCGGTGGTGGAAGAGCTACTGCAGCTAACGAGGCTACAAGTGCAATGGTGGCCGATGCTGAGACAATGAGGCAGGCTACCCCCGACAAGGTGGAGATGGTAGCAGCAGTCGCGATGAGCAGCTGGATGTGACGTGTTGCCAAGGAAGAGGTGGAGGTGAGTGCTAATGCCTGAGTTGTGGATGCATGAATGGAGTCTACACCACTAGAGAGCGCTGTGGCAGCAATAGTTGCTGCTGAAGCGACTGCATCTGCAGCGGCAACAACCTCGGTGATGACATTGACAACGGCGGCTGCCAAGGGACTGTCATCAACTGCTGTTGCTGTGTATGTGTCAATGGCTCTGCCAGTTGCGACGCTAGCTGGTGCGCGTGCAGCACGTGCAAGACGTGTAGAGGCACCAAAGGTAGAAGCAACAGCAGCACTGGAAACAAGAGCAGCCTACAGAGCTGTCAGAATGTTAGGGGATGGATTAGAAACTGACTCTGCAGCTGACCCAGTAGGAGATGCAACCCGACAAGGAGGAGATGCCTGAGGTGCCGCTGTAGCAATTGATCGTGCTACTCCAAGATGGGCACCACGTCGCTGCTGCTGACGATTCCTATGGGTAACACGTGGGCTTACCGGTGAGTGGAGAGGTCGGCGTTCACGTGGTGGTGTCGTGGCCGGTTTGTTCTGCGCCATTGGCGAGTCGTCGCCGGCGGACTGACAGTGGGCCGCGTAGACTCGTGCGTCCTCCCTCTCATAATAGTCGGCCGGATTGTAGTCCTCACCGGGGTAGTACCCCGGATCGTTGCGGCAAACTCTTGACCACACCTCCCGTTCCGCTCTCTTCTCGTAATACACTATCTCTTCGTTGATGCAGCAACGCTCACACGCGGCCGTGGGTGACGTGGGGATGGGCTTTGTCACCGGAGGGGAAGCCAAGGGGCCAAATGCTTGGCTGCCGAGCAGGCAGCCTAAGACGATGGGGTGAACTAAGGTGGTGAGGCAGCTGCTGCGGGTCAAGTCCGAGAGAGGACTGTGCACTGTGCGGGCATGAGAGAGCCGAGTCACGGCAGGTAGAGAAGGGGAGGTAAAAAATAGGAGAAGTGCAGGTGCAGTTGCTGCCAAGAGGCAACGAGTGAGGTGCCCGGGGTGTACTTAACGAGCGCACGAAGCTAGGCAGAGCTTAGCTACTGAGAGAAAGAAGAGAGGGGGATGTGAGCGGAGAGTTGCTGATGCTGTGGGTGTTGCGGTGGGAGCACATTGTGAGCCCCCCTCCCCCCCTTCATGTGGATCAAGGGTGTGGTCCAGTGAGGCTGAAGGACACGCATGCGGCTACCGGAGAACAGGGCAAGGGCAAAGACCATAGCGTGGTCAATGCTCGTGCTGAAGCTGAGAAGAGGCCGAGCCTACGACTGTACATGTTCGGTGCATCACAAGAATTGTGGGTGCACCGGGTACTGCGACGCGGCAAGATACGTACACGCGACTGCTGATTGGTAGGGGCTGCGCACGTGACCACAACGTGGTCAAAATGCGCGAGAAGCCCGAAGAAGGGCCCAGGGGAGAGCGATCGTTGAAAGGTGACGCCGTTGCGCTAAGTGAACTTGGGCGGGATCACCCGTACCGTAACAGTTGCCTGATGAGTGTAGCAAGGAGGGACGCTCCCTCTTGCTCTGATACCAGTAGGCTGCCGTAGTTGCTAGGATAAGCAAGTTGGCAAGCATGAGAATGAAGCCATGGATCGGGTGGGGCGAGCTCACTTAGTGCAAGAGAGAGTAAAGACCATGGAACAAGTAAGTGAGCAAGGAGCGAGCGAAGTTGTAAGTGCCGGTTGACCGGGCCACCCACGCGAGGCTCTTGACGTGGGGCCCGGATACCACCTAGGGATCGAACCCGACCTTGGAGCGCGAGTGCTCCTGGCGCTTTCTCACACGCCGGTCCAAACCGGACGTGTGGTCCCGAGGGATCAGCAACCCGGGTCACTAAGCTGAAAACATGAAAAAGTGTGGGAAACCACCCACATCACGAATGTATGTTGTGCATGCACTCCTGTAAGTGTGTGCCCCATCCTAGGATGTAACAGTGTGCAACATCACTACAATTTGGCTCTCCATAAGATTGGTCTTGGTGCTGTTGCCACCAGTTGAGGACTTGATGGTGCTACCACAACTGTGTGCTCCATGTTGCGTCACAGCTTTGTACTAGAGAGCTTTTAGTCCGAATCAGTCACCTACAGTGATGATGATGATGATGATGATGATGTGTGTGTGTGTGTGTGTGTGTGTGTGTGTGTATGTGTGTGTGGAGTCAAGAGGTCACTTGCGTGTGTCGTCACTATCATAACCAACAAGGTGGTGGGGACTGCGTGATGATGTCGTTGCTGAAAACGGCTGCAACGAGTCCCAAGATACGGCGACGGCGGTGACTCTCACTGCTGCTACGGGTGCTGCGCCTGTGCGAAGCATCTCAGCAAGAGGGGTCTTGCTGCTCTGATACCATGAGAAGATGCGTGGAAGCTTGCTAGCAAGTCGTGCACACAACGGCCTGGTCGTTAACGAAGCGTCAGTGCCTGGTCAGACAGTGACCACAGTCACAAGTCGTGCACACAACGGCAAGGGTCTGGCTAGGCGACACAAGGCAAAGTGTTAGAATTCTTCAATAACATTTACAGAGAGGAATGATGAATGACATGTCTATGGCATAAGTACCTCCCACGGTGCACGGCGGGTGTCGCACGCGGCAGTGCAAGATCTGTACTAAAACCGGCCTAAAACCATAGTTTTGGTCGTAACTAAGCGTAGACAAGTCAGAACGCTATGCCGTCTGAACCTACACATGCAGAATCTCAAGCCGGGCGCTAGGACTAGTCTGCATGCATTCGGCAATAAATGGTGGACAAACAATGCAAAAACATGCAAATCGGGCCCATGGCAAGTCCACTAATAAAATCCTACAAGCTGTACAAAATCTGTAGAAGGTCGCAGATAGCATCCAGGACTCTAGGCGACCGTCGATCAGCTCCGAGCAGGTAGTCCACCACCAGACGACGCCTCAGTGCCACCTGGGTCCGCATCAGGGATCTGCACGAGCATGGATACGGTCAAAGAAAACTATACAGGCCGACATGACCGTCACAAATTAGAACACATATAGCGCTAATCATAAATTGATTAAATGTCCCAAATCATCAGCATTCTGACTCGAAAACTCTTCCTTTGCAGCATTTATGGTCTGCTGGGCATAAAAAAAAGGTGATCAAAACATGATTGCTAATGATATATCTGAAACCGGGAGTGGCTGTCACTCTTTTTCATTAGTTTTCCTTTTTGGGGCAGATGGTTGAATACTGAATTAAGTAACGGACGGAGTAGTTATATACCCATCGTTTCGCCAGATTTAGCAGCGATGCCTATGGTTTTTAACTACATAACAGCGATGCCCATGTTTGTCCTTCTTCGAGCGAAAATGGGCACGATTGTCATATTTCTCATCTATTCACTGGATTCGACATGGATTTCAACTTCGACGGCAGAGCCGAACTTCGCCCGCCATCGCGAGCTCGCAAGAGGGGTTCCGTGGCGAAACCTCACTGCGAGCTTGCGATGACACTGCCAAACCCCCTATTTGAACTAGGGGGTTTGCCGTAGGTTTGGGGGGGTTTGCGAGTTGCGGTGCACGTGTGATAGAAGAAAGGGAATCTGCCGGGCCGCGTTACCGCGGGGCCCGGCAGATGCCCGGGCAAGTAAAAAAATAAAACCCAAACCCTGCATTTAACCTAGGGGGTTTGTCATAGGTTTGGGAGGGTTTGCAAGACGCGGCCCACGTGTGATAAATGAAAGGAAATCTGCCGGGCCCCGCTTCTGCGGGGCCCGGCAGATGCCCGGGAAAGTAAAAGATAAAACCAATAAAACCCAAACCCCCCGGGGGTTTGTCGGATAGTGGGGGGAGGGGTTTGCGATATGTGTGTTACCCTGTCGCGAGTTTTGGAGTTCGCAGTTGCGAACTCCAAAACTCGCATCACGCCGACTTCTGACATCGGCTCGGCCGGTGTCAGAAGTCGCCAATTTCGCTCTCAAGGTCGGCAGTCGCCGGCCTCGAGAGCGAAGTCGAATTCCGTTTTTGGACGGATATTCGAAAACATGGGCACCGCTGTCATGTCGATTTCGACTATGGGCAGCGCTGCTAAATCTGGCGAAACGATGGGCACCGGAGCATTTGGTACCTTAAGTAACAGCGGAACTCGGCATTCGTCTAGCCCCCGCGAAAGTGCTTCGAAAAAGAGAGAAGCAATTTGCTGTTCACGTGGACAGGGGTTGAAGCACCCTTCGGGAGACCAGGGTAGTCTTGGAAGTACTGGGTTAGTCGAGGAAACCAAGGGCATGGCCATGCCTGCTGCTGTGCCTCATCCTTGTCGCTCTCCCTGATTTTCACCTGCGGCTTTACCACCAGCAGCAGCAGCAGCAACAGCGGCGGCTGGTGCGGCCGCGGCAGTTGCGGCGGCTGCCGCAGAGGCAACTGCAGGAGCAGCAGCAGCAGCCGCAGCAGTGGCAGCGGCGAAGGCGGTGTTGACATCTGCAGCGGCTGAGCACAACTCTCGTCCGCCTTCATGGCGTCCTCAACGTCCCCGCCGATTCAGCCGGACACGCCCTTTCGCTCCTTCTCCACTCCCTCCTCACCCTCTCCTCCGACCTCAAGCCCCCCATCTTCTTCTTCTTCTTCTTCGTGTCCGGGTGCTGCCGGTCATGGTCACGGCCGAGGACACGACCAAGGAAGGGAGGGAGAGAGTTTCTCGGCCGACAGCTGTAGGGGTTGTCTATACTACTCGCGCAACTTGAGGGATGCCGGAAAGCCCCCGCTGTGTGTGG
>SZWC01022925.1:18545-28994 GCA_023375785.1 Penium margaritaceum
CAGAGTGCTCAACAGTGAGGCCCATCCTGGTGCATGCACGAACAGAGAGCAGGCTGAGCTCAAGAGCAGGGACAAAGAGCACATCAGAAATGTACAAGGGGCCAGACGGACCATCAAACCGCACAACCCCAACTCCCTGTACAGGCAACGACTAACCAGACCCTGTGCGAACAGACCGAACAGACGCAACGGGATCCAGCACAACGAAGTCACTACGACGACAGGTCATGTGATGAGTGGCCCTAGAGTCGATAATCTAGGTGCCACTCGGCTCACAACCAGTCGTTGACACTGAGCCACCTACCACAGAACACTCTGCCTCTGCTGGGCGCTCAGCAGAGGACTCGAAACGACGACGGAAAACACGGATCTCT
Organism: Penium margaritaceum; assembly: GCA_023375785.1. Taxonomy (NCBI): domain Eukaryota; kingdom Viridiplantae; phylum Streptophyta; class Zygnematophyceae; order Desmidiales; family Peniaceae; genus Penium; species Penium margaritaceum. The sequence continues at coordinate 18,920 of SZWC01022925.1, forward strand.
GACTCGGCAAGCCAGTCGATACTGTCAGGTCCATCCTCATCACAAGCCACCATAGCTCCACCACAAGCATCATCACGAGTAATAGACGTAGTAAGACAAGCTGTGTCGGGACCACTCGGCTGTGACAACACACTCGCACCTCCCTGAGTACGAAGCGCCAGCAGCTGACGAAGCTCTGCGATCGTGCGATCTCGAGGGTCCACCTCACTGCTGCCGCCTGATGAAACAGGTGCGTCTGCAGCCCTCGTGGTCGCGGTGCCCAGTCCGTGTGTTGCTCAAGGAATTCCGCTGTGTGTGCGCCGCCTGGAGGCCGCACATGATCCGAGTCCAGTCAAGTGGCTGCTCACACTCTGTGTAGCGGTGAGCGCCTCCACAGTTGTAGCAGTGGAGAGAACGTCCACTGCCACTACTCGTCGGCTGCTGCTCTTGCTGCTGCTACTGTCCCTTTCCGCGTCGCTTCTTCCCCTTCTTTCCCTGTGCGGCCGCTGGAACGCCCTAAGTGTGGCCGCTCGGAGTAGAGGAGGAGGAGGAGGAGGCGGTCGAGGTGGGACTGGTGAGCAGGGACAGAGGCGTAGGAGGCGTCGCAGTCACTGATGCAACCAGTGGACTCTGCTGATAAGCGACGACAGCCTCATGAGCCGATGTGGCCTGGATGAAGTAGTGATGGGCCCTAGGAAGCAGCTGTAGTGACTCTGACAGCTCAAAGAGAGCCACACGATTGAAGCCCGTAAAGAGCTTCACGTGGTCCAAATGCGCTCCCATCATGATGGTGTCGAGCGCCTACAACTGCGTCCCGCCACCGGTCCCAAGGCGCGTGTAAAGGCGCATCGCGCGCCTCCAGTAGTGAGCTGCGAGCTGTGTGAGGCCCTGGCGGAGGGAGTGAAACTCACGTAGTCGGGCCGCCCTCGTGGCATGGGTCTCCACAGCGAGAAGTGTCAGGGCCAGCTCCCAGCCCTGACGCGGATCTGCTCCAATCCCGGTCCCGGTCTGACCGAGGAAAGGACGGAAGTCGATCACAGTCTCCCGTGGCATGGCGTAGAGGAGACCCCGCATCGCTCTCGCTGCTGTTTGGGCCTGGTGAGCGTCGCGGGTCTCGTACTGGCTGTGGTAGTACGGCCAGACACCCTCAGAATCGGCCCACACCTGAAACAGGGTCTCCCAGCAATCGAAGCCCTCGTCACTATCGTAACGGGGTGGAGGTGTCTCAAAGTCCTTCGATCGCCGCTCTGTGGGGAGGGCGACCTCAGGCTCAGGAGATGGTGGGCGGGGTATGGGGAGTCCACCAGTGAGGGAAACACCACCAAAGGTGAACGCTGCTGAACGACGTGTCTCATCCTGACGGCGAGAAGGTGGAGTGGGAGGCTGTGATCCCAGACGTAACTCACGAATGCGCTCCTCAAGCACACGAATCTCATGCTCGCGTGAGTCATCCTCAATCTCCTCCTTGTCCCAGGTGTCCACCTGTGATGGTCGATACTGAGACCGCCGCACTGTGTAGGGTGTAGACTGCTGAGCGGATGGTGCAGCTCCAGTAGACTCTCCAGGTGGCTGTTGTGAAGCCATCGAACGACCCCCTAGTAACTCCGTGATCTCCTGCAACGCGTCGGACTGCCTCTGCTGCTGCTGGCGCATCTCGTCCTGCGACCGACGAAGCTCATCGATCATGCGGGACTGCGACCGCGGGCTCACAACGCCCGAAGAGGAGGAAGAGGGATCAGCGGGTCCTTTGTCCTTGTCACGGACCGGCGCCATCGCGGTGCTCAGTATGGGGCCGAGCGTCGAAAATGCTCCAAACAAGAAACTGACAGCGTTTCTCGAGGATTTNAGTAACTCCGTGATCTCCTGCAACGCGTCGGACTGCCTCTGCTGCTGCTGGCGCATCTCGTCCTGCGACCGACGAAGCTCATCGATCATGCGGGACTGCGACCGCGGGCTCACAACGCCCGAAGAGGAGGAAGAGGGATCAGCGGGTCCTTTGTCCTTGTCACGGTCCGGCGCCATCGCGGTGCTCAGTATGGGGCCGAGCGTCGAAAATCCTCCAAACAAGAAAATGATAGCGTTTCTCGAGGATTTGAGACGCTGGCAATGTTTTACTGTCCGGCCAAAAATTTGGCTGAGTATGGTGCTGACGGCCAGAAATTTGGCGAAGTGCTGAAATTTAAAAATTTCAGCACTAAAAATTCAAGGTTGTCCAAATCAAGAGAAATTTGGACCACAGAGGCTCCTGAATGTGCTGAACATGGTGGTGAAATGTTTGGTCGCAAAAGGTTGGAAAAAGTGGCAAAACGTCATTTTTCCCTGTTCTGCCTGAATATTCAGCAGAAAACAAATCTGCGTTGCACTTCAGTCTTTGCTGGTGGCGACAGAGCACAAAACTGAGTGTGAATAGTAGCTCTGCAGAGCTTGAGAAAAGAGCTCTCCAACGCACCCTCAAACGCTGAAAATGGCGTTTGTTTGAAGCCAGGGCAAGCTCGTGCCGACGGGGAGGTGGTGGTTGACGTGATTTTCGTCTGCGGCTCCTCCACCTCCGTGCGGCTTCTAGGAAGTTGCACGGACAGGGGCAGCGGTGGCACACGCTGCTGTTGTTGCTGCTGCTGCTGCTGCCTTCAAGCTTGAAGGCAACGGCCTCAAGCCACTTTGGCGGCTACTATTGCTGATGTTTCTGATGCCGCCGCCGATGTTGCTGCTGCTGCTGCTGCTGTGGTCAAAACTGCCAGCACTGTTGCTGCGCTGCTGGACAGCTGCTATGGCGCTGCTGCGCTGGCATGCTGCTACACTTCTGCACCCCTCCTGCACGACTCCTCCATCACGCAGGTGTTGCGGCCTACGCCTTGCAATGGCGCAGGTTGGTGGGTCCTCCCAGGACCTGTCGTTGCTGCTATGTGCTGTTGCCGCTACTGCTGCTCATTGCTGCTGCGATTGCTGCATCTCTGCTGTGCAGCACAACAAGCTCTGGCTTGTCGCTCTGATACCATAAGAAGATGCATAGAAGCTTCCTAGCCACACTCCTGTTGACCAGGCGTCAGTGCCTAATCAGACGGTGACGACAATCACAAGTCGTGCACTTAACGGCAAGGGTTTGGCTAGGGGACACAAGGCAAAGTGTCTGGATGCTTCATAAGCATTTGCAGAGAGAGATAACAAATGACAGGTCCATGGCATAAAGACCTGCCGCGACGCACAGCAGGTGTCGCACGCGGCGGTCCAAGAGCTGTCCTAAAACCGGCCCAAAACCACTGTTTTGGCCGTAACTCTGCGCACACATGTCAGAATCCTATGCCGTCTGAACCTAGACGTGCACAATCTCAAGCCAGACGCTACGACTGGTCACATGCACAAGTCCGGCATCAGTCTGTGGAAGGACAATGCAAAACATGCAAATCGTCCTCAAGAGCCTGTCCATCGAGAAAACTCTAGCGTTTGCGGAAAACCTGCAGAGTACCCCAGCAAGCACCCGGGACGTCATGGCAGCCGCCTGGTGGCTGCTGGCGGGTGAATCCACCAGCCATTAGTGCTCCGGCGCCAGCTGGGTCCACATCAAGGATCTGCACAAGCATGGACACGGCCGAGTGATCATAGTAAGCTGTACAAACGGACGGAAACAGCTCACATCACAACACCCCTCTCCCACTCTCCCCTTGTGAGAGTGTGCGCTCTCTGAAGATAAATCCTTGGTGTGTGGAGAGCACAATCGTGGCGGAAAGATAGACTTGGAGAATGTATGGAAGCCAGAGTTGAAAAATACAGGTTTATTACAATGGATATAGTACAAGGCATTTATACTATTTGGCCGGCCTGTCTTGGTCTGGTCTGCTTCCCTAGCTTGTTGCAGCTAGCTACTTGCTCCTGGACCCAGTACTCTGCTTGGACACAAACCGGGTGCTCTACTTGCACCTAATGCCTAGTGCGAAAAATTCTTGGTCGTCGATTGTCGAGATCGACGGCGTGTCTTCTCTCTTGGCAAGCCGTTGCGTGCGTCGCACGTCACCGCGTATGCTTCCCGGCCGTGAGTGTGGTTATGTCGTTGCGCACGCCACCGAAAGTACCACTGTCATGGTTGACCGGATCCGGTGTCGGATGGCCGCTGCCGAGGCAGTCCCTCAGCGGGTAGCGTAACCGGTACGCTACTCGCCAAGAGGAGGAGAAGCCACCCTCGCGTGGCATGTTCGGAACACCACACGAAGGTGCGAGAAAAACATGCCCTTGGCGTGTGGAGCTCGCACTCGCTCGCTCGCTCCTCACGTCCTCGCGTCCTCGCATCCCCGTATCCGCGAGCCGACGGGGTCAAGCCGGACCTCTCCACGGAATTCCGTCCAGAATATCCGAAAAATGGAAAAAAGTCCCGAGTACCCCCGAAACCCAGGCGAGATCCCGCGTAGGCCAGAAAAATAGGGGGCACCTTGTTACATTCAACCCCCCTCCCCCGTCGGAGGCGCGACGTCGCGACGTGCCTGAGGTACTCCTGGAGAATAGTGTTGAAACCCCCAACGTGGAAGTTGGCCTCTGGCTCTCAAGAGTTGTGCTCTACTGGGTAACCCTTCCACTGCATTAGAAACTCACGCCGACGTCCCCTCTGGCGGTCCACCAGAATCTTCTCCACCTCAAACTCCTTACCTCCCTCAACCTGGACAGTAGGAGGTGGAGCCGTCTCGCGACCTTGGAAGAACGTGTTGGGATTGCGGTAGGCACAAAGCAAGGAGATGTGGAACACTGGATGGATGGTGTAGTGAGCTGACAGCTCCAGCTTGTATGATATAGCTAACCGCTTCTCTAGAATACGAAACGGACCCACCCATCATGGCTTCAATTTGAGACTCCCAACTCCCATTATCTGTAGGTTAGCAGAGTTCATCATCACCTGATCGCCCACTCAGAAATCCTTCGCAGAGCGATGCTTATGCGCCTGCTGCTTCTGTTACTTCTAGGCCTTCAACAGTCGTTGCCGCACCATGTCCCAAGTGGTGGAAAACCCTTGAGCAATCTGCTGCACTGCCGGAAGAGATGTTGCCATAGCAAGGGCGGCTTGGCTCAATGGCTGGTGGTCATAGACTACCTCAAATGGTGACTGTCCTGTTGATGCTGACACCGCTGAGTTGTAGGCAAATTCTGCCAATCCAAGCTTCTCCTCCCAGCCCTCTCCATCCGGTGGGACCATGCTCCGCAACAGTTGCTCCTAAGTCTGGTTTGTGCACTCTGTCTGCCCATCGCTCTATGGGTGGTATGCCGTGGTCAGCTTCACCCGCGTGTCCAGCTTCTCCATGAGATCTCTTTAGAAGCGCGAAGTGAAATTTGGATCGCGATCACCAGTTGCGATACTCCATGCAGCTTGATGACATGACTTAGGAGGAGTTGAGCTATCCCGGCAGCTGTAATGCTCTCAAGGCATGCGATGAAATGTGCCATCTTGGAAAACTGGTCCACCACCACCAACACTGTGTTGTTGCCTTGGTGCCTCTTAGGCAACTCGCGAATGAAGTCAAGCGAGATTTCTGTCCATGGCCTCTCTGGTATAGGCTATGGTTGTAGCTCCCCAGGTGGCTTGGTCCTCCGCGCCTTGATGTGTTGGCACACATCACAACTGCTCACAAACCTCTTACAATCAGTTGCCATTGACGATAAACAGTATTGGTGTCCCAAAGCTTTGAGCGTCTTGTCGAAGCCGAAGTGACCGGAGTAATGGGTATCATGCGCCTCCTCCAGCAACAAGTGCTTCAATGGCATATTGTCCGGCACGACAATCCTCCGCTCCTTCCCCCTTCGCCAATACGTTCCATTCCACGTGGCGTCTTTCAACGCACCACCCGTGAACTCACTATCCACGCCCTAGCCGTGCTTGAACAGGCTATACATGACTGGAGATCCCATCAGCACTGAAATGGCATTGAGGCTCAAGTCTGGCCTCTGCGACAAAGAATCTGCCGGGTTCACCTTCCCAGGCTTGTAATGGATCTCGTAGTCAAAACTCCCTTCCAAGAATTCCATCCAGCGAGTTTGTCGGTGACTAAGGTTTGTATGCGTCTTTAGGTACTTCAGGGCATAATGACCCGTGAATACCATGCAGTACCGCGACTTGAGGTAGCACCTCCAATGCTTGAACGTATGGATCGCTGCCAGCATCTCTTTTTCATGAATTGCATAGTTTCGCTCTGCACCTTGCAACTTGCGTGATGCGTACACAATCGGCTGCAGCCCCTTTCTGTGATCCTGCATCACCACTGCCCCAATGCCATAGTCACTGGCATCCGTCGCCATGACGTACTCCTTGGATGAATCCGAATGCACTAGAACTGGGGTGTCACACACCGCAGCCTTGAGCTCCTCGAAGCTTGTCTGCTCTTTCACGCCCCATTCCCACTGGTGATCTTTCCGTAGCAGCTGGGTCAGCAGGGCACCCTACTCTGCGTAACCCCGGATGAATTTTCGGTAGTAGTTGACAAACCCGAGGAAGACTTGGATGTCACGCACGCACTTTGGTATCGGCCACTGCTTCACTGCTTCCACCTTCTTTGGGTCCATGTGGAGACCCTTGCCGCTCACGATGTGCCCAAGGAACTCCACCTCCCTTTTCTCAAACTCGCACTCAGAGAGCTTTGTAAACAACTTCTCTCTCCGGAGAATTTCCAACACCTACCGAAGATGTTGTTGATGCTCTTCCTGAGTTTGGGATTAGATGAGGATGTCATTGAGGAACACCACCACAAACTGGATCATGTTCATAAGGCTAATGAATGTTGCAGGGGCATTGGTCAACCCAAACTGCATCACGAGATACTCAAATGGTTGTACCGCGTCCGAAACGCCGTCTTCTCCACATCCTGCTCTGAAGTTTGGATCTGATGGTAGTTGAGCGCAAGTCAACCTTGCTGAAGTATTGCGCTCCCCTCAGCTGGTCAAACAGCTCCTCAACCCTTGGCAGCGAGTTCCGGTTCTTAATTGTTACGTTGTTCAGTGTGCGATATTCCACGCACATCCGCATCTCCCTTGTCTTTTTCTTCACAAAGGGGACTAGTGCAGTGTACGGTGACACTTATAGTTTGATGAACCCCTGCTTTGTGAGCTCCTCCAACTGCTTCTTCAGCTCATTTAGTTCATTATCGTTCATGCGATAAGCAGCTTGCACCATTGGAGTTGCTCCAGGAACCAGCTCAATTCTGTGGTCAATGTCCTGCTTCGGTGGCAAACCCTTTGGCAGCTCAGCAGGAAACACGTCACCGTAGCTGTCTAGCACTCCCTTGATGCCTTCCAACAGCTCTGCTACTGGTGCTTTCTGTTGCTCTCCCTCTTGTTGCTTTGCCTCTGCTGCCAACACTTCCACCTCTTCAGCTACCTCCTTCTACCGCATCCACACAAGGCAGACTTGGTTTCCCTTGCGCTGACAGTACTTTAGCTGCACGTAACTCAATTGCGGCACCTTGCCTGCCTTGGAGTCCTCCTCAGCCCACAACAGCAAAATGATTTGCTCTCCGCATTTTTTCACTTTTACCTGGCTGCGCACGCAATCCACAGCAGGATTCAACTGGTGCAACCAGTCACACCCCAAAATGGCATCATAAGTGTCCATCGGGCACGTGCAAAAGTTCACCTCGCACGTCAGCTTGCCCAGACGGATCCTTACAGGCTTCAAAGGCGGTCCGCAGTCCATCTCCCCTTGAACCAACTTGGCCGTAGTTGGCTTTCCGGGTAGTCGTGCAAGTCCCAGCCTCTTTGCAAGCTCGTCGCTTAAGAATGAGTGCAACGCCCCGCAATCCAACAATGCTTTAATTTGCCGGCAAGTGTGGCGCACCTCGCCGTCAACAGAACCAACTGATAAAATTTCGCGCCTTAGGAGGATTCTCGGAACGCTCTTGCTTTCTTCCCTCTGAAGTAATACACTCGGCAGATCCCTAGTTATCGAAGGACTTTTGGGGCTGGTGTTCGCTGATGCGGACGAAGCTTTCCCAGCAGTTGGCCATCCGCCACTCACTGCTGGTTGCCGTTTCCTTGCTGCTTCTTCTTGTAGTCCTTCTTATGGTACCTAGGCTTCCCACAGATCCAACAGTTCCCACCACGCGGCTTTTTGTGCTGCTAACCTCCTTGCACTACGTCAATTTCCATGGGATCAGTTTGTTAGTATTGTGTTCGACTCTGCAAATTTTCCTGCTTCTCACGAAAACCCCCTCAATAATAGCGTAGCGCGTCAACACGCTCAGCAATGGCCACCATCACCGAGAAATCCGTGATTCCACTGAGTGCCAGCGTGCTCTAAATTTTTGCCTTCAAGCCGTCGTGGTGTTTGTGTGCCATCTCTGGCTCACTCATGTCGTCAATCTCTGAGCACAACGCCAAGAAACGGAGTGTCTACTCCTGCACCGAGCCGATTTGCTTCAGTAGCTTCAGCTTGTTGCGTGCGACCATGGAGGCGTTTACGAGATCAAACCACTCCTTGATGGCCTGCTCGGATTGCTCCCATGTCGTCGGCACGCGAGCTTCAGATTGCCCCACACCTGACTGTCACAACACGTCATGTTGCACAGCTACGTTCCCACCTCCACCTTGAGTGGCCAGCATATTCAGCTGCCTCCACCACTCCAATGCTGCTCCGCGTAGCAGTGTCATCGCAAATGACACACGCACAGCATCGTCCTCTGGAGGAAGACCCAGAGCCCCAAAGTAGCTATTCATTGCGAACAACCAGGTCCGTACGCTCGCATCCTTGACTGAGTGATTGAACGGTTCCGGAGCCTTTGGCTTTGGTCTTGGCGGACTCCTTGGCCGGACCGCCCGAACCTGTCCAGCGTCAGTCCCGTCCCGCAAGTCAGCCATCTGCCGATTGAGCCATTCATTCTCCAGCTTGAGGGCTCCCACGTGCTCTACAATCTACTGCAGGGCCTGCTCCATGGCCCTTGATGACTTTTAGCAGCTGGAGATCCTTCAAAAAACTTGGCAGCGTTTTGGCAGCAATCGAAAAAAATCCGACAGCAATTTGGCAGTCCGGGATGAGAATGTGACGTCTCCAAAGTACGTGGGATTCACCCGTCGTCTCCCGCGCGCGCACGGTGGGCCGTGTGGACGCTTTGGAAATATAAAAAAAAAATCCAGAGGTTGGCTCGTGCGTTGGCTTCGAATTCCGGTCCAGCAATCTCCATCTCAATGAGCCTCGACGTTGTCTAGCGTAGTCCGTGCCTTCGCTCCTTGAAGTTTGGCGAGCTCCGGCAGCGCTTCCTCCCAACGTGTGGCTCTCGCTCTGATACCACATGTGAGAGTGTGTGCTCTCTAAAGATTAATCCTTGGTGTGTGGAGAGCACAGTCGCAGCAGAAAGATAGACTTGGAGAAAGTCTGGAAGCCAAAGCTAGAAAATACATGTTAATTAAAATGAATAGAGTACAAGGCATTTAATCTATTTGGCGGGCCTATTTTGGCCCTGGTCTACTACTTCCCTAGCTTGGTTGTAGCAAGCTACTTGCTCCTGAACTCACTGCTCTGCTTGCACCTGAACCAGTTGCTCTACTTACACCTAATGCATAGTGCGAGAAATTCTTGGCCGTCGATTGTCGAAATCGACGGTGTGACTTCTCTCTCGGCGAGCCGCTGCGTGCGTTGCACGTCACCGCGTATGCTTCCCACCAGTGAGAGTGGTTTTGTTATTGTGCACGCCACTAGAAGTACCGCTATCGCGGTTGACCGCATCTGGTGTTGGAGGGCTGCCGCCAAGGCAGTCCCTTAGCGGGTAGCGTAACCGGTACGCTACTCGCCGAGAGGAGGAGAAGCCACCCTCGCGTGGAATGTTCAGAACACCAGGCAAAGGTGCAAGCAAAACACGCCCTTGGCGTGTGGAGCTCACACTTGTTCCCTCGCCCCTCATGTCCATACGTCCTCGATCCCCGAATCCGCGAGCTGCCACAGTTGAGCCGGACCTCTCCGTGGAATTCCGTCCAGAATACTAAGAGAACGGAAAAAGTTGCCCGAGTACCCGTGAAACCCAGGCGAGACCCCGCGTAGGCCAGAAAAGTAGGGGGCACCTCATTACACCCCCTCTCCCCCTATCCCCCTATCCCCCTCTCAACAACTCCCCCTCTCCCCCTCTCCCCCTCTCCC
>SZWC01022926.1:9264-35872 GCA_023375785.1 Penium margaritaceum
GGTTGAGGGGAGTAGGAAGCAGGAGGAGAGAGTCGAAGGGGGGGCGGGATGAGGAGGACTAAGACGAGGATCAGGGGAGAAGTCAGAAGATGATCAGGACGAGGGGGGCATGAAAGGGTTCTGGAGTCAACAATTGATGTGGGGAAAGAGGGGATGGGGGAGGATCGGAGGGGGCCAACAAGGAGAGGTTTGTACCATAAGTGACGTATCCACAAGCGCCAGCAGCACCAACAGCAGCCAACCCAAACACCAATTTGGCCAACTTGTACGGAAGACTTTGCTTCACTGCGCTCACGACCTCCGCAGCGGCCGCGCTGGCATCGGCAGCAGCAGCGGCAGCGGCAGCCCCAGCGGCAGCACCTGGTGCCGCTTGAGAGGGAGGAGGAGCAGCGCTAGCAGCAGCAGATGAGTCTGCAGCGACAGGAGCGGTGGAGGAGGAAGAGGAGGAGGAAGAGGACAGTGCTCTGAGTCCGGAGGAATAAGAGAGAAGATGGAGAGGAGGCAGATGGCTGCCGTGCTGGCCTGCTGCTCCTGCTGCTGCCGTTACTGTTAGCGTTGTTGTTCCAGCAGCTCTAGTCCATGATCCATGGGGTGCTTCGTGATGCAGAGCCCACCGCGCAGCCTCAAGCAACCTCCTGCGGCTTCCCATGCCTTCCAGACCGACCAAGCAAGGAAAGAAGTAAGCGAGTACCGCAAATCCGACAGCTCTACTTCCGCGCAAGTTGCGCACAGTAGCGCACGCAAACTAGCCTTTGTAGCAAAAGGACGGCCAACCACTGTCAGCTCAGAAGATGAACACAGATCTGTAGCCTTTCTTTTTGGGTTACATAGTAACCCAATTACAATCTCTTCGCGTGCCAAACAACGCTGAAGAAAATCGTGATTGGTGGATCGGTCATTTTCCTAACGTATCCACCAATCAGGGTGCGAAAAATTGCTGGACTGTATGCCCCCCCACATCCGCGGACGCACAGCGAGGGTCGGCCCACAGGAAAAAAATCACGGACATCGACCTAGATGTCCGAAAAGACCCCGGATAGTACGGAATGACCAGTCCGACGCCAAGACAAAAGGATAATGACTGTACGTTGGGTTGGTTCCAGCCCCTCGAGTCCACTGGCGAGCAGAATTTAATGTTGTTTTTTCCCCTCTATGTCGCTCCTCCTTGGCCTCCCCCTGTCATGTTTCACGGAACTGGTCGTCATGGCAAACTCTTTAGACTCGTGAACCCGGCTTCAAACAAGGTTAACATGCAAATGAAAGAAAAGAAATTCAACCAAAGTTATCGACGAAGGTAAATAAATTTAATTATGCCTATGATTACGTCATATTATTTTATATAACATAAGGAAACATCCTAAATTCATCCACATTTGTCAAAGATCATTTTTTTGTGAAGTTCATAGTAGACGTGTGAAACTAGCATGTTCACAATAAAAGAACACATTCGTCTCATGTAAATGAATTCATCATCAGATAGAACTATATTCATAAAAAAGACCGAGAAGAAATGCCTTTAGAGGTTTTTCTTCAATATGCTGGTAAACTGTTTTACATGATAGTGTATCGTCAAGCGTATTCAGTCAATTTTTTGTTATGTCTTTTTCGCTTTTACATCCACACAAGCTGGAATAAATCCAGCATAGCTTGAAGTAATTTAGGAAGAGTTTGCCCAAGCCGTACACAATGTTTAAGAGCACAGGTGGGCAAACCAAAGAAAATAGATTGAACAAATGCGGGTGACAGTTTGGCAGTCCATTTACAACCAGTTTTGGCTTGTACGGACGAGGTAAAGTCTCACGGCAAACCTTCCCTTATGTGGTCCAGATTGCGGGCAATTATTTACCCTCTTAAGATATACGAATATGAGTACTTTTGCTCGGTTACTATGTAACCCTATGCACGCTGTGCGTGCATCTTCTGCCTCTTGTTTTCTTTTTGGGTTACATAGAAACCTATTACAATCTGTTCGTGGCCAAAAGATGCTTCACGAAAATCGTGATAGGTGGATCGGTCGTTTTTCTGACATATCCACCAATCAGGGCGCAAGAATCAGTCGCACTGTATGCCCCCCCAACGTCCGCGGACGCCTGGGTGAGGTCGACCCATACGAAAAAAACAATGGACATCGACCTAGATTTCCGGACACACCCCGGATAGTACGGAATGAGCAGTCCGACGCTATGATTAAAGGGTAAGGATTGTAATTTTAGGCCCTCCAGTCCATTCGCGAGCGGAATTTTACATTTTTTTCCCTCTATGTCCCCCCCCCCTTGGCCTCGCCCTGTCTTGTTTCACATAACAGGTCGTCATGCTAAACTCTTGAGACTCGTGAACCTGGCTTCAAACATGGGGAAAATGCAATTGAAAGAAAAGAAATTCAACCACCGTCATACAAGAAGGTGAATAAATTAAATTCTGCCTATATTTACGGCATATTATTTTTTATAACATAAGGAAGCATTCAAGATTCATCCAAACTTGTCGAAGATCACGTTTTATTTATTGCAGTTCATAATAAACGTGTGAAACTAGCATGTTCACAATACAAGAACAAATTGATATCATTTAAATGAACGAATCATCATGTAAAACCATATTCATAAAAAAAGAGAAGACATGACTTTTGAAGTTTTTCTTCGATATGTTGGTGAATGCTTTATATAACATCATTCTTTCAAGCACATTCGTTTACTTTTTGGTTGTCTTTTTTTTCTCTTTTACATCCACAAGTGAGAAAAAATCTAGCGCAGCTTGATGTAATTTAGAAAGAGTTCACCTAAACCATACACAATTGGCGAACTAAAAACCTACTAAGAGCGAATGCGGTTAACGTTTTGGCAGTCTACTTACGACCAGTTTTTGTTTCCATGGATGAAGTAAACTCTCATGGCAAACCTTCCATTGTCTGGTCCAGATTACGGGCAATTTTTTAGCCTCTCAAGAGATACCAATATGAATACTCTTGCGCGGTTACTATGTAACCCTATGCACGCTTTGCTTGCAACACCTGCCTCTTGTTTTTTTTTTTGTTTTTTTTTCTTCTTACCTCTGGTCCAGATCCCTAGCATTTTGGCGCTCAACCTGAAGTCTTTTTCCACCAACTCTTCTTGCAACCTACCCAAGCCAAGCAAACTAAACAATGTTATACCGAACAGGTAGGAGTTGCGAGAAAGAACAAGATGTAGAGTTTGAAACAATTGACAAATTTACAGTAAGTGGTAAATGAACATCGATTACAGGTGTCAAAATGATCCAACATATTGCTGGTGTGCATGGCTTCCACCTATCAGGAGCCATGGCTGTGGCGGCTACGGGTTCACCCGGAGCTGATGGTGAGCGACGGCCGTACTGGAGATTGTGACGACCCGACGGGACTCCAGATCGTCCAGGGACCTACCCAGTAGCAACACCATGATAGTGAGAAGATGCATGGAAGCTTCCTAGCGACACAGCCCTCGACCAGGCGTTAGTGCCTGGTCAGACGGTGACCACAGTCACAAGTCGTGCACACAACGGCAATGGTCTAGCTAGGGGACACAAGACAAAGTGTGAGAATGCTTCAATAGCATTTGCAGAGAGAAAAGACAAATGACAGGTCCGTGGCATAAGTGACTGCCGCAGCGCATGGCGGGTGTCGCATGCGGCAGTGCAAGATCTGTCCTAAAACGACCCAAAACCACTGTTTTAGCCGTAACTCTGCGCAGACATGTCAGAACGTTACGTCGTCTGAACCTAGACATGCAGGATCACAAGCCAGACGCTACGTCTGGTCACATGGATACATCTGGCATCAAACGGTGGACACACAATGCAGAAACATGCAAATCGGACCCACGGCCAGTCCAACGATGAACTCCTGTGTGTTACAGAAAAACCGCAAGAGGTCTCCGGTAACATCCACAGCTCTGGAATGGTCGTCGGTCAGCTCCAAGCCGGTAGACTGCCACCACATGACGCACCGATACCACCAAGATCCGCATCAGTGATCTGCACGAGTATGGACACGACCGAGTGGTCACAGTAAATTGTATAGGTCTACATGAACGTCACAAATCACAACACTCCCCCATGACCCGATGGTACGCATGTCCATACACGTGCAGCATGGAGACGAGTAGAACAACAAGTTCAATGACAGATGTGACGCAGACACAGACAGAGACACACCCCACACTCAACCACTCTGAGGCAAGGGGCGAAGTGCAACAGAATGAATGGACATCAGGAACGTTCCGTGTGCTAGTGCCTTCGTCAAGAATTCAATGCGCTGCATGTCAGTTCTACCCAAATGACGGTGATCACATGTCGCTCCACTAGATCACGCGCAAAGTGATGCTCAACCGCAATGTACTTTGTGTGAGCATGAAAGACATCATAGTTTTATGCAATGGCAAGAGCACTCTAGTTGTAGCAACTAAGCACGATTGCAGATACTGACTGACCCACCTCAAGGAACAGGCGTTGCAGCCATACCGCCTCAGCAGCCCCTACACCCAAAGTAACATACTCTGCCTCCGATGAGCTATGTGCAATGCAACCATGCTTCCCGCTGCGCCAGGACACTGTGGTTCCACCGAGCAAGAACACATAATTGGTGCGACAGCGTCCATCAGGGTTCCAGGCCCAGTCGTTGTCAGTGTAGCCGTTAAAGAACACGGAACACAGCCAGCAAAAGCAGAGACCGAGGTAAGGTGTGGAGACCACGTATCACACCACTTGCACAGCCGGGTGAAGGGCTCTAGCGCGTGGATCCTACAAAAACTAGGCAAGGAGGTTGACGGCAAAGGAGATGTCAGGACGTGTGCTAGTGGCCAGGTACATCGGAGATCCAATGAGATGAAGGTACAAGGTCACTTCCACTGTCTCCCCCAGCTCTCTGGGATAGTCCACCTTTAGGGCACTAAAGAGGTCGCTGAAACGCTCCCCCACAACATGTGCATATTGGGCTTCATGCAGTAGTAGAGTACGACGTCTGCGGTCATGCATGATCTCCATGGCGATAAATACCGCTGCACGACCAAGGTTCTTCATCTTGTAGGCAGTCTGGAGGACAGCCTTGGCCTCCTTCACGGCCTCCAGTGAAGGAGACGCGATCAGAAGGTCATCGACATAGACCAGGATGGTGGTGAACCGCTCTGGTGTTTGATGGATGAAGAGAGAGGGATCTGCCTTGCTCTGTACATATCCCGCACAAGTCAGGGTGCCGATGATCTCCTGGTTCCAGCACCGAGGAGACTGCTTCAGGCCGTAAAAGGACTTGCGCAAGCGCCAGATTTGTCACCGTCCTCAAAGCCAGGTTACTAAGCCACATAAATCTCCTCATCCAGAGAGCCATGGAAAAACGCATTGTTCACATCCATCTAATGCAATTCCCATTCCCGCTGAGCCACTACACCAAACGCAGCTCGAGCTGAGGTCATGCAGTCGACAGGTGCAAAGGTGTCAGTGTAATCAATGCCCTCAATCTGAGAGTACCCCTTGACAACCAACCGAGCCTTGTGGCTTTCAAGTGAGCCATCCGGCTTCACATTCTTGCAAAAGATCCACTGGACATGAATAGCCTTCCTCCCAGGTAGAAGGTCGACTAGCTCGTAAACTCCGTGCTCTCGGATGGCGCGAAGCTCATCCTTACAGGCAGCACTTCAAGCGTCAGCATCATGTGATGAGAGAGCTTCCCTCAGTGTGCTTGGGTCAGGCGCCATAGAGGGAACGCTCTGTGTGGCTAGAGTGCACACCTCAATGCTAGGTCAAACGACCACAAGATCAGCTGTTGCATCACAAGCGACATGAAACTCACGAGTGACGAGATCGTGTCCTACAGGGCACACTGGATGTACCTCTCTGTGCTTAGTGTGGACACTCAAGCCTAGGGCCTTTGTGTCGGGATCACCACTCGCGATGCAACGAGTAGAGCGCCTGGGTGCGAGACCAGAAACTCACTGGGCTCCGAAGTCTAATGGTCGAACTCGACCGCCAGGCTCACAAGAGTAACATGGGCTCGATGGGCGCACCTCAGGCTTAGGAACAGGCACAACCACAGCTAGGGAAAGCTGAGGCAAGGGAGATGGTGATGCCGTGCGAGGAGATGCGTGTGTGGGATCCACGGGACTCGGTGTGGCTGTAAGAGCAGGTGAGGCAGGTCCACGCACAGAGGCAGGAGTACCGGCAAACAAACGTATGCTCACAGGAGTATGCACAGGATCATTGGTACCGGTGGGGTTCGAGGGAGCACGGGTCAATGCCGGTGGTGCTGGAGAGGTCTCTGGGCCATAAACGATGATCGCTGGGTCATCAAGAGCTAGAGAACGCGAAATGGAGGAAGCTTGAATATACCCATCAGCCTGGCGAGAGGTGCTCGCAGGCACAGACTTCCCCATCAGTCGAGAAACCTCACAGGCAGGAACGTGCGTGACGAACACCAACGTGATCGATGTCAGATCACGGTAGGTAAGGGACTCAAAGAAGAGCGCATCGTGTGACTCAACATTGCAACGAATAGCAGCGTCCAAAAAGCGCAAGGCCTTCGACCACGGGAAGATGCCTACGAAGGCACACAAGCGACCCCGCGGTGAGACCTTGGACCCATGCTGGTCCTCGGTGTACCACACAGAAGCCAAGGATCCCCAGACATGAGCGAGGTGCAGGTCAACACGGTGGCCAAACCAGAGCTCATACGATGTGACGTGGTCCGGAAGGGGATCGTGCGGGAGGCGATTCCAGACCCACGTCATGTAGGCGAATCCTTCAAAAGCGAAGGACTCCGAGAGACCGCACACAGACCGCATAGCGTGAACCGCATCCTCCATGGTGCGGTTCCAGCGCTCAAAAGTACTGTTCTGCTAAGGAGTAGCACGAGCGGAGACCTGGAGAAAAATCCTGTGCACGGTGAAGAAGCTATCCATCTCACCAAGAAACTCGCCACTACGATCCGAGCAAATGGTATTCAGCATGGGGCGCAACTGACGCTTAGCCATCACTAACCAAAGGCAGACCGTAAGAGTGGCGTCACTCTTCTGGCACAGGCTATAGACCCACCGCATCCGGGTGAAGTCGTCAGTCAAGATCATGACGTATCAACCCCAATCGGATAGAGACTCAATAGGAAGAAGACCAAGAAGATCCGAATGGACTAACTCAAGAGGGCAAAGTGCACGAGAACGGGAGTCAGGGTAGGTGCAACGATGCATCTTACCCTGAGTGCAGAAGAGACAATCGGTCTTTGGCGGCTTCTTGAAAGAAGTTGCGTCAAGACCGACGGCGGGCTGTGTCTGAATGAGATTTAACACAGTGTCGGAGCTTACATGACACAGACGGCAATGAAGCAATCGCTGGTGCTCAAGAGGCAGAAAGCGAGTGACAAAAACACGAGCTGAAGGGGAGGGGAAGCAAGGAGCAAAAGTCTGAGAGACATGATATAGGTCATGATTAACGGCACTGAAGAGGGGGCCACGTCATCTACAAGTTTAGAATGTCTTTTGTGGCTCTTAAAAATAGCCAAGGTAATAGTTACATCCTATTCGAACTAAGGTTTTTGATATGGTGATGAGGATGCAAAATTGGTACATTTTGTTTTTGTTTTTCCAAGAAGCTGAATGTCTTTAAGAAGTTGTTCCATGGGAGTTTCAAAGTTTGCAAAGGCTAGTTTCACACGTGTTACTTTTGCATTAAAGAATTTGTATTGTAATAGATGATGATGTAGTGCTACTGCGATAGTTGATGCAATTCTAGCAAGTAAATGTGCCTTATCCCCTTCAATGTTCTTGTGGACATGAGTGTAAACCATCTAAACATCACAAAAAACAATGGCTTGAGCAGATACCAGTGGTTTGGAAACCATTTTTCTTATGGGCTTGCTATGTTTTCGTCAACTTGTGAGCATTAATTTTTTGTGACCTAATTTTTATTACATGATTAAGATTGATAAAATGCTCTGTCAAAATACTTTATTGTTCCCCTATTTGTCTTTGAGTAGAAACAAAAATTGGTTACAACAAATGATGTAAAGCTTCTATTACATGTTTGGATGCAAAGTTAAAAGCATTAGTTTGTGTTGCTATGGCTGGATCCCTTGTCAAACTTTACCTTATTGATGTAGCTTTTAATCGAAACACCATTGACCTCCAAGTTATACTAGCAAGAATTTTGACTATGTTTTGAGCTTGGTGGTGATTGTGTTTGATTTGGTTTTTGTGACAGAGAACAAGGGTGAGGACAATTGATGGTAGGATCTTTATGTAATCAACAGTGAGGCTTGTGCAATAGAAGGAAAAAGAACTAAGAGAGTGACGGTGAAAACGTGAAATCTTAATTGATACAAAGCACAAGCATAGTACATGAAAAGCCTACGCTCAAAGGGCCAAAACAAGTTCTAGCCCCTTGAGGGAAAACTCCTTGCAAGGCCCTGAAGGTTGTCGTGGCAAGAAATTCTTCAGGTTGACGAGACAGAAGCAAAACCTCCATTTAGGTTGGTAGGCCTTGTGAGGATTACAAGGGAGTTCTGGGGATCACTGGTAGAGTTGGTATACCACTCTAGAGGCAAAGGTAAGAACATTAAAAGGCTCTCGCACATTTTTTAGTTGTATTCTAAGGTCATTTTGCTAGTATACATATGTACTGAGAGGAAGTCCACCCTTTATACTTGCAGGCCTAGCAAGTTGATCACAAGAAGTTGAAGTGTCCTATGAATGATTCAAGCTTGTTGTGTTATGTTTCTTGCTTAGAAGAACCTTCTTTCAATGCAGAAATTCCTCCATGTCTAAGTTCTTACTAGTACATATGCTACATCACAAAGAATTTCCTTCTTGAGGAAAATTTATCAGGCCTACAATTGAAGTTACAACACATGGTTCCTTGCTCTTTTGGCCTTTCTCTCAAGACCTGTGATGTTGTCATGGATTTACATTAGGACCATCGATTAGGATCCAAATGAAGCTTGCACCCAATCGAACCATGCAGATTCAAGATTCTAAGCTCCATGCATGAGTATGGTAATGATTTACAAAACTCTTGTGTAGGGTACATAATGCCTACCCAATCACCTCTAGAGTCCCATGACAAGGCTAGCTGCGCAGTACTATCCAACAAGTAGCTCCACTCTTGCATAGAGCTAGCTAGTGATATGGGTAAGCCTCTAATGTACTCCATCACATTTCGTTACACTTTAGGCCCTTTCAATATCTTTGGGGCGACATTCCACAAGCACATCGCCTGTACGTGAGAGACTTCCTAGTAGACGTTGAAAGAACATTTTGCTTTAAAATCCAAAACGAAGCGTGCAGTGCTAAAAATATAGTGGCATCTCCACCATATCCAACTTGACACCAATGCTCTCATTGTGACTCTCAAGACTCACCTTGAATTGGTGTGATAGAAATTCAAACCTTGTCACACCTGCGAGTGAAAAAAATCATCTTCGTGGAATTGAAGACAGGGTGCATCCATAATGAGTGGAAACTCCAGGAATGAATAAACATCAGATTCTACATAACAAAGGAAATGAATTTCTCATTTTGTAGTGCCGGAATTTCTTCTGACCGACTTGAGTGATTTCCATAAAAGCTCATTTTTTATACTTAATTGCTTGATTTCCATGTTCCTCGTTTGAATCCATGACTTCTTTTCATGTTTGATTCTCCCATGATGTATCAACCCCCCCCCATGATTCTCATGTTCTCTCAAAAGTTAAAACAGCGGTTTTATACATGTAAAAACAGCCCTTTGATAGGCTGAAGTTCCCAAAAAATAGAAATGAGAAAAACAAGTTACACTTTTCTCTGCTGTAGTGCTAACTGACAAGCTCCTTTGTATTCAATCTGAATTCCCATCTGGAAAAAAGGTTGAAATATCACAAAATCAGGAATCTTATGTGTACAAAGCATCCGTGGAGATGTTTTTCAAAGTGATTCCCATGCATTGTACATTTTCAGAGGTGGATGTGGAAAAATGGAAATGATGAAAATGATTTTTTAAAACGAATATGGCAAACACTACGGAATTTCTGGTCTTGTGGCACTTAACTTTGGAAAGGTTTCATAACAAAGATCTTTTCAGTCGAGCTCTGGCCAGTCTTGGAATTGTTTCAATTACTTGATCAAAAAGCAATGTTTTTGGTTCTTCATGGAGGTGATGAATATTTTAGGAAAAACATTTTTGGCAACCTCCACCCAGGTTGGTGGGCCTTGCCAGGTCTAAAGGGGCCTTGGATGGATCTCTAGTATAGTCTTGGTCTAGCGTGTTAGGCTAAGGCAAGAGCATAACATGCCTATGGAAGAAAGCTGAGGTAGATGCTTATACCATTTTACTAAGTTATGGGTGAACTAAGAGGAGCACAGTCTTTTTATACTTGGAGGCCTAGCAATTTGACCGCCTGAAGGAGAGGTTTTTCCTTGAGGTGGGTCAGATTTTGTTGCCTTATGTGCCCTACTTAGAAGATCCTTCCTCTATGTCATTGTTCTTACCATTGCTTACATTGCATCAGTGAGAAATTGGAATCTTGTGGAAGTTTCACTCGGCCTTCAAGTGAAATTGCACCAAGAGGTTGCTCACTCTTCATGCCTTCCTCTTACGATGGTTTTTTTAATAACGTTTTTACATCAAGACCCTCGATCAGGACCCAGCTAAAGCTTGAATTGACTAACCCATGCAAAGCCAATAATATAGGCTCTACCTATCAGTCAAGTGATGCTTTGCATCTATGTTTTCGAGGGAATTAGATGCCTAGCAAGTCAACTAGTGATTTTTGTGACAAGGCTAGCTATAAGTTATCATGCACATTGTAACTCCCTTCTGTGCTATAGCTAGGCAAGGGAATGCGCAAGCCTCTTACGCATGATGGCACAGTACACTACACTTCAGGGCTGGATGCCAGATTATCATGCTTGTAGAGGAGATGATTCGTTTTAGACATCAACCTATAAATTCATTGTAAAATTTGTAACTTTTCCTTATAGTGCTCTGAATACAATGCCCTCTCCGCCTATTGGGGCATGACACAAGCAGACTAATTTCACTTCTTAGTACTTAAAATGAAAGAAATAAAATGTTCGAGGAACTGAAGTATAAGATTTTAAGGAATAACTAGCTTGCATATTCTTAGACAACAAAAAGAAATAGTCCGTCTGATACCTGTTTCAGTTTAACAAAACTCTAATCCTTATGTTACTTACTTCCACACGATGCTATGACTGTTGAGAGTTTGCTGATTTTCAGTTGAAGGAGGGACCCACAATGATGGAACTTCATGATCATTATGAACTCTAAATAGTACGACTTGTTCTAGGCATGAATGCTCCACTCATGCCCTGCCACTATGTTGGAAGTTGGGTATAGTAAGGGTAAACATGCCTAAAAGCTTGTAAAACATGTTTGTCTAGTACTTTGAAGAAGTAAAATCATATACTTTGAACTTTTGGTGTTTCATAAGTGGAAGGTTTTATCGCATTTAGATTGAATGGATTTGTAGCATTGAGTACCATACTACATGGAAAACAATACACACGCAAAGACTCACAACAACAAGAATGAAATTCATTGACTGGCATGCTTAAAAACGTTTCTTCATTAACCAAACCTTGTAAAGCAGCGGATGCCAGGCGCAGTTCAACAAGGAACTGGAGAACCGTATCTCCGCGGTTGAGGGGATCAAGACCCACCTGGTCCAATGAATCAATGTCACGATGGAGGCTATTTGTAACAGGAGTGCACGAGAGATGGTGCTCGTCAATAGAAATACCCAAACTCTTGAGCAAACCTAAGATTTGACAAGCCCCTCCCAAATCATTTGATCCTGCAAATTCAAAGGGACCAACGATTGGATTGTGGCTGACGAGTCTTGAGGTGTACTCCACCGTTGCTTGGGTCAACGACAATCAAAAGAAGATTGACCTAGCCACCTCGCATAGCACGGCACTAAGTTGGTGGTCTGATGTAAAGACCGTCCAAAAACTATAGGAGACCGACGGGGCCTTATCAGTGGGCAACGGCGCCCATCTTGTGTCACCGACCGCATGCATTCTACCCTTGGAGTAGATCAAGCAACAATGGCAAGACTGTTGATGCCACCAACCGGCTGAAACGAGTTCTCGCGAGCGATGCTCGCATGATTCAGACGGTTGAACAAGAAGTTTGATGCTCGCTTCAAGCTCTAGTGTCTCCATTTGCAGTCCAGCGTGGCAAAGTATACGCGAAGTTTCTGCAAGATCATCACTGGTGCAGACATCGCCCCCGAAAAGCTCTCTTCTCATTTCAACAATGGCCTGAAACGAGACATCCAACAAGCGATTGCCATTTTTGGCATTCAAAACGACTTAACACGAATGATCGTAGCAGTAGAAACGATCCATAGTGCCAACTACAACTCCTGGATGAAGGAATCATACGACTGGAAACCTCCAAATCAGAATGGTCGTGAGAACGGAAAAAGCCAGTCGGGGGACTCCTCGACTTCGATGGAAGTGGACGCCGTCACCCAGAGAGACACATACACCTACTAAAGGTGTAGAAAAATTAGGCATATCGCTTGCAATTGTCAAAGCAAGAAACAGGCCAAAAGGGGGGGAATTCACAACAAAATGAGTTCAAAAACGACAAAGGGCAAGAGTGAAAGGTGCAACTCTTGTCCGTGAGGAGCGATCCGCGTTGAATGATTACCCATCTGAATGGCCTACGATGCCATAGAGGGTTTTATAGGTCAGAATGATTGACGAGGGATACGAGGACAACCAACCCGGGATATTGATGAGAGTGCAACCTCGAGGATGCAAAAGTCATAAAACGGTAGCGGCACGATTGGATGAAGGAGTGTATCATAGTTTTGTAAGCAATGACATGGTTCACAAGCTGGGTTTGTAGACCAAACCACGTGTGTTTGAAAGAAAAACCATCGACAGAAGAATGTAAATTCAGAGACTTGTGGAACCACTACAGCTTCAAGTGGAGGATCTATAGGATGTAACAATGTAGAGGCCATATCCAATGGGTGACCACACAGTATTATGCAGATGAGATTTGTTATACCAACTAGATGTGCAAGTTGACTAGAATAGTAGCAACGTCTACGTGGAAATCAATAGCGCCAAGAGAAAACTTCCATGCGTGAGACGGTAGACAACAATGGAAGCAGCAGAGGTGGAATCAGTAGAGAAAGCCACTCCAGACCAAAGGCAACAACCTGTCCAACCGTATCGATCAACGTGGCAAAATACTATATACAGCGAGGAGCTCGTGTGTGGCTCGTACATCTTGAGCCAATGGAGAAATCAGCAGTAGCAACAGCTGCCTCATCACCCTCATTGGCTTCCTTAGCCTCATTGGTATCAACCAAGTCCGCAATGGTACCCCAAGAGTCTACACCATTCATCCAAGAGTTTACGGACGTCTTCTCCGACAAACTCCCAAAAGGCCTACCACCTCAATGGGAAATCAACCATTGCATCAAACTAAAACCGAGGAGCCAACCCATAGTTCGAGGGGGCCTATAGGATGAGCGATTACGAACTAACAGAGCTTAGAAAGCAGCTCCACAAGATGCTTGGTCAGGGGTTCATTGGCCCATGCACATCACCATATGCTGCACATGTACTGTCCGTGAAAAAGAAGACTTGTGAAATACGGATATGTGTGGATTACCGGGCGGTGAACAATGCTACCATCAAGAACTGCTACCCTCTCCCTTCAGCCAACGAGCGTTTTCACCAACTCCGAGGGCCTCCAATTTTCACCAAAATGGACCTACAAAGCGAGTGCCACCAGATTCACGAGGTAGACGTCGACATCGAGAAGACGGCATTCCGAACTCTTCACGATCATTTCAAGTTCACAGTAATACTGTTTGGACTCAAAAATCTCTGCAACGTTCATGGCAGCAATGAATGAATACTTTTGCCCATACCTTGACAATTTTGTCTTGGTATACCTTGACGACATCAAGGTGTATAACGACACCCTGTTGGAGCACGATGGACATCTTTGAAAACTTCTATCGGTCTTACAAAGAGAGACGTTTTTCCCTAAAACCCTCAAAGTGTGACTTTTGTCACCGTTTGATGGAGTTTTTGGGTCACGTCATCAACAGCGGATGGATAACCATGGATCGAAAAAGTGGAAGCAGTCATTGATTGGTCGACACAGACCAACGTTCAAGACGTTCAAGGTTTTCTCAGCTTATGCAATTTGTATTGGCGTCTCATACAAGATTATGGCCGATTGTCAGTGCCTCCCTTCGACCTCACTCAAAAAGTGAATGAGTGGCAGGGGAGACTACAAAGAAGAAGCGTTCACTACTTTGTGGAACGCTATGAACTCGATGCTAGCCCTACGATTAGAGGATCCAACGGTCAGCTACGTCGTGGCTATGGACGCTTTAGATCAAGCCATTGATGCGGTCCTTGTGCAAGAGCATTGCAATGGAGTGCAATCAGTCGCATACATGTCCAAAAACTTGCAAGGACCGGAACTAAACTACGTCGTACACAAGCAAGAAATACTTATGGTTATTCATGCATTAATGACATGGTAGTGCTATCTGGAACGCCGGTGATGCATCATGTGCACCGAGAACCACACGCTGAAATACTTGAAGATGGAGCCAAACCTTAGGTGAGGTCAAACAGAATGGATGGAGTACCTCGAATCCGGGTTTGACTACGATATCGAGTACCAGCCATGCAAAACCAATCCGGCAGGAGAGCTCAGCCGCCGACCAGATCTAATGGTTGAGACAGCAACACTAAAGCTACAGCAAGATCCGTATCTCAAGTAGTTGCTCACACGAGGCTCTGACTAGCATGGTCAATACGAAAAAGAAAAACTATGGTACGACGCACCCTATTGGCGCGGACGGTTCACTCCCTAGGTGGTCATTCCCCTAAACAAGGAATTGCGTCCCATGCTACTCAAAGAATGCCAAGACGATGGTCAAGGTTGACATTTCAGAGAAGACAAGACGTTGAAGAAGCTGATGAAACACTAGTGGTGGGACAAGATGCAATCAGGCATGTTCAACTTTCGCAAATCCTCTGACACGTGTTTGCGACAAAGTTCTCATCCCACACGGCCACCCAGACTTTTGCAGCCGCCCCCCATTCTGACGGAACTGTGGAACGACATCTCCATGGACATTTTCACAAGACTACCATTCACACCCAAGGGATATGACGCAATCCCTATGCTCCTAAACTGTCTCACTTTATCCTTGACAGAATGCATGCAAGTAGACGCTCGGCAGAAGGGCAGAAATCAACAACAAAGGTGTGACAAGCACGACGCATCAATGCATCCGACTGCAGGTAATGTGTACAAAGAGAGAACACCTGAGGCCTAGGCAGCCTAAATGCTGTCTCAGACCTAGTGGGTGCACACACACACGGCGCGCACAGGGGCACGATTTCTGGTAGGTAAAAACAGTGGCAAAAACACAGTTTTGGGCATAACTCCCTGTAGACACGTCAGAACGACAAGCCGTCTGAACTAGAATGGCTGCATTCACAAGAGCTACATCCTAATAGGCTGCATGCCTATGTGATGTCCTCCACCAAGTATCTAACAAAAAAAGATGTCTTTTGGGTGCCCATCCGGCCGCGAGTCTTCTGCCACCGTAGCCATGTCAAGGATCTGCACGTGAATGGACATGAGTCAAGGGGTCACCGTAAGCCGTGTATGACACATACAACAACACTCCCCCATGACTGGAGAGTGATACATGTCCATGCACATGCAGACACTAACACTGTACAGGGCAAGATACAAATGAACGCTATAGACAACAGGCACAACACATGCAAGATGGCATGTGAGGAGTCAACCTGCAATGAGAATGGGGCAAAGTCCCACGAAACGAGTTGCTACATGAAACTTCAAACGACCTAGAGCCTTGGTGAGAAAGTCAGCATGTTGCCTGTCAGTGCACACTTGGATGACTCGGATCTCGTCACAATCAACCAGGTCATGCACAGAATTATGCTTGACATTGATGTCTTTTGCACGTGCATGAAACACACCTGAGTTCTTGGCGATTGCCTCCGCGCTCATGTTGTCATGCTGAAATACCACAGGGGGAGTGGACTGACGTAGTTAACGTAGCAGACAAACAAGCCAAATGAACTCAGCTACTACAACACCCATGGCAATAAACTCTACCTCCGTAGTGTTGCGTGCAATGAAGCCCTGCCTCCCACTACGTTAGTACAAAGCAGTGCCCCTAATGATGAAGACGTAGCCAGTGCGACTCTGGCCATTTGGACTCCATGCCCAGTCATTGTCTTTTTACCCGTTGAGGATGATGGACACCTGACCGAAGCATAGACCAAAGTGTGCGATGGAAATGACATAACGCACACATCATACGGCTGCCTCCATTGTTTTCTGGTGTGGAACCTATGAGAATTGGACGAGCAGGTTAACGGTGAAGGCAATGTCGGGGCATGTTGTGGTGGTCAAGTACACGAGCAAGCCGATGACTCGTAAGTACAAGGTCACGTCGACTCGCTTCCCCAGGTCTTCTGGGTTGTCCACCTTCAGGGTGGCCTGCCCTTCAAGGCTCATGGGCATGGAGGCTGTGCAAAAAGGTAGCAAGGAGACAAGCAAAGCACCCCGCCACATCCGCTGTGTAGTGTGCTTGATGGACGTGGAGCGTGTGGCGAACACTGTCACGCACGATCTCTATCCCGAGAAAGACTGAGGCCTCATAGAGATCTTTCTTTTTGTAGGCAAAGTAAAGAACGGCCTTGGTGGTATTCATTCCTGCCAAGTCGGGCGAGGCAATCGGAAGATCATCCATGTAGATGAGGATGGAAGCGAGTGGCGCCGTGGATTGTGAGAGGAACAGGAATGGATCAATGTTACAGTAAACGTACTCGGTGCCTCTCAGTGTGCCGCTCATCTCCTAGTTCCAGCAGCGAGGTGAGTGATTCAGGTCGTATAAGGCCTTCCATAGCCGGTACACGCGGCCGGTGCCATTCTCGAAGCTTCCATCTCCTCGAGGTCCCCGTTCAGAAATGCATTGTTGACATGCATCTGGTGGAGCTCCCAGTGGTGCTGAGCAATTTGGCTCAGCAGCAGCAAAGGTTTTGGTGTATTCCACCCAAGGGACCTGGGAGATGCCCTTCGCCATCAAGCGGGCTTTGTAGCACTCCACCTTCTTGTCTGGGTTCAGCTTCTTGTGGAAAACCGACTTGGCCTTGATGGCCTTGTGGTTCTTTGGCAAGTCCCAACTCAAAGATGCCGTGTTCACGGATGGCGTCGAGCTCAACCTGGCAAGGAGCTTGCCAATGCTCAGCGCGGGGGGCTGACAAGGCCTCAGGCGGACTGGTGGGATTGGATGACGACAATGGCGCACTGCGTGTGGCTAGGACATACGCCGTAGACAAGGAGTCCACCGTGACCATGGCCTCAGCCGCGTCACGAGAGAGATCGCGCTCGTGGGCAAGCAGTTCTATGCCGGTGGCACACCAAAGATGACTCTCTGTGAGCCCATGAACACTCAGGTCGATGGCCTTCGTGCTAGGGTCACCATTGATAACACTGTGCATGGGAAAGTCAGAGACGCTTGCTTGCATCACTGCTAACGGCCGGCAAGGCAAGGTGAGGCACCAAGCGCTTGCCCTGGAAACTACTGTTGACAGTCAGATCGGAGCGAAGTCACCCGCCGTGTGTCCACGCACAGGGGTTAGATGGGACAGGAGCAGGGGCCACCGCCAACTCAGATGCGAGAGTGGGGTATACGTCAAGCGTGTCAGCAAACGATGGTGAGGCCGTAGTGGCAAAGGACGGCTCCGTGCCAGAAACGGGCGCGTTATATGCCGAGGACAGGGACAGATTCAAGCAAGACGTGGACGTAGGATCGGACAAGACCGTGGACAGGGTGGGCTCAGAGTAAGACCCAGATGCAGACTCAGACGCCGGCTCAAATGCAGATGCAGCCGCGGGCAGGGGCATAGAGGCAAGGGCGGTAGGACGAGCCGTAGATGGGTCAGGGATGGAGGCGCCCACGGGAACAGTGCTTGGAGACAGTCACTGGGGTGTCGGCAACAGAGTGACCACACTGGGTACGGGCACTTAGCCAACTGTGGCAGGCTCCTCCCCTTCATGAAGAGCCACGGCACACCCAGGGCCACGAGCAGCGCGGAGAGCGTGGATGCGAGTGAGGTCTGGGAAGGTGAGATGTTGAAAGAAGAGAGCATCACATGACTCCACGATGTAGTGCCGCTCCGGGTCCCAAATTTGCAACGCCTTGGACCACAAGGCCATGCGGACGAATGCGTAGATGCGGCTCCACAGAGACAGCTTGCTCCCTTGCTACTCCGGTGTAAACCAAATGCAGGCGTCGGAGTTCAAGATATGAGCCAGGCACAGATCGGCGCAATGGTCGTACCAAAGCTCGTAGGGTGTGCGGTGTCCTTGGGAGGGACCGTGAGGAATGCGGTTCCATACCTAGGTCATGTACGCCATGCCCCCAAATGCAAAGGCCTCAAGCATGGCGCTATCGGCGTACATGGCAAGGACCGCATCCTCCATGGTGCGATTCTAGTCCTTGGAGACACCGTTCTGTTGTCGGGTTGTGGGTGCACAGAGGTTGTAGAAAACACCCTACTTGGTGAAGTGCCACGGCATGTCACAGAGGAACTCGCCACCGCAGTCAGAGCAAAAGATCTGAATCGTGTAGCTGACCTGGCATTTAGCCATGACCAGCCAGACGCAGACAGCGATGGCAGCATCGCTCTTGTGACGCAAACTGTAAACCTAGCGCATGCGAGTGAATTCATCAATCAACGTCAGGATATTACGACCGCGGTCCTCCTAAAACTTGACAAGGAGCTGGCCCATGAGGCCGGAGTGGACAAGCTCCAGGGGTCGACGAGCCTTGGAGACAAACTCAAGGTAGGTGGACCGGTGCAGTTTTCCTTCAGCACAAGATAGACAAGCGGTCGTGGACGTTGCATCAAAGGATGCCGTATCAAGACCGAGAGCATGCTGAGTACAGACCAACCCGTCGACAGCCCCTAGGTGCAAATGAAGGATGCATCGATGTAGGGGATAGTGATGCTCATGGAACAAGGCATTAGCAATGAAGACACGCGCAACTGTAGAGGGAGGCAAAGGGGGAGCACTGGCAGACGACTCAGAGATTTGGTAAAGGTCATCGACAACCGTCTTACTAAGAATGGTCTCTTGGGTGTCGCACACAATGATGCGAGCATCGGCAGCGGTGTACATGACACCCAGGCCCATCTTGGTGCAAGGATGGATAGATAATATGCTGAGTTCAAGGTCAAGGACAAAGGGTACATCGAAGATGAATTCTGGACCAGCTAGGCCGGTGAACTACACAACCCCAACACCTTGGAAAGGGACCTCATGGCGAGCTGTAGTGCGGACAGAGCAAATGGCGCCAACAGGATGCAGGAAGATAAGGGCGTCACACCATCACGTCATGT
Source organism: Penium margaritaceum (assembly GCA_023375785.1). NCBI lineage: Eukaryota > Viridiplantae > Streptophyta > Zygnematophyceae > Desmidiales > Peniaceae > Penium > Penium margaritaceum. The sequence goes on from SZWC01022926.1 coordinate 28,698, forward strand.
GATAGGTGGCGCCAAATTCATCGACCCAGGTGGCATCCATGACGCGCGTATAAGGGACATGGCACTCATAGACGGAACAAGGCGCGATTGCAGGGTGCTCGGCGGGCGACGCGACAAGGCGAGCGACGGAGCGCACATGGGATGAAGGCAGGCAAGACACATCATCAGGTCCTTCACGTGCACACGCCTATACAAGAGGACCGCCACAGCCATTGTCAAATAAAAATACACACAATCCATAGGTTGCAAGAGCCGTTGGCTCAATCAACCCACTCGCACCTCCCTAAGATGAGCGCAAAGCAGAAGATGGTGCAGCTCAGTGATCTTCCTGTCCCATTTGGCGAGCGCCTGGTTGCAAGGGTCATGGCATCTGAGCGGGTGGTCGCGACGGATGTCTAGCACAAGCGCGCCTCATGTGGCTGCTGCACCTCGCATGTAACCTTTGCCCAGTCCAGTGGGCGGCCCGTCAGACAAGTGTTGTCAGAGTAGCAATGATCACCGCCGGAGTTGAAGCACACGAGTCGGCGGCCCCTAGTGCTCCCAGAGATGTTGCTACCACCGCTCCTACTACTACTACTACTACTACCACCGCTACTGTTACGACTAACGCTGCTCGTGTTGGCGCCGCTGTTGGTCCCACCGTAGTTGTTGCCATCAGCAGACGGTGTGCAGTCCCTCTTCCCTTGAGCTAGTGCCGCTGTCACTATACAAGGCAAGGAGGAGGACGTAGCAGCAATTGCAGCTCAAGCGGTGCTACAACAAGCATAGGTCGTTACATCCATTCCGGTGACCTCTAGGAAGTGGACAATGGCCCAACGCAGCAATGTCCCATTGCTCCCCATGTTGCGTAGCAGAGACTGGTCAAAGTTGCTGAAAACGAGCACGTAGTCGGGGTGGATGCCATAGAGGATCATCTGGAGGGTTGAATGTTATGCAAGGGAATTGTCTCCCAACTCCTCATGCACTTGGATCGCCCTAGGCCAGTTGTCGACTATGGACTCCTTAGAAGTCTGGCAGAGGGAGTTAAAGTGGGTGAGGCATTGGGATGTCAAGGTCAAGGTGGCACCATGAAGAGGGTGACGGCCTACGCCCATGCCGCGCAAGGGTCAGCTCCCAAGCCGATCGTTCGGTCACCAAAGAAGTGGTTGAATTCCTTCATGAAGACCAGACCGGCCTTTATCAAGCCAGAGGCGGCGCGGACCACCATCTGTGTCTGGGCGGGTTCATACGCCTCGTATGGGGTGCAGTACTGGGCGAGGACCCCCTCGCTCATGGCCTACATGCGGAAGCGCGACTCTTGGGACTTGTAGCCGTTCACACTCAAAACACGGGTGCATCCGACTCAAACCATTGGGATGGCTTGACCGTCGACAGAGTATCGACCGAAGCTACCACGAGAACAGGCATAGAGGAGGCAACCCCCTTATCCACACGGACCCTCAGAGCCAGCTCCTCAAAGCTCAAAGGGCAGCGTGATGAGCCTAGACGAAGGTAGGCATCGGAGTTCTTGCCGTGGAGGGCAACATTTGCCTCACGGGCGTGCCTCCAAGCGCAAGAGGCGTGCACGTAGCAACTCCTCCTTGCCCTTATCTCCATAACCAGGAAAGGATATCTGTTATCTAATCATCATGGCCGCCATGGGTGGGATGGTCCTTGGTCGGGTTTAAGGACTGATGCTACTGCTGGGGCAGTAAGCCCCTGACCAGGTCCTGCAGCTCAGCGACTTGCGTTGTCAAAGTCTGGCAGCTCTTCGCTCGCAGGTCTACTTTTTGCACTTGGCACGGCAAGATCCTTGGATTGGGCGGCCTCTGTTGCCACTACTAGAGATGCTACAGTTAGCACTACTATTGTTGTTATTGATGCCACTGTTGTTGCTAGTGTTGCTACTATTGCTACTAATCCTACTATTGCTACTTCTATTGTTGCTGCTATTGCTTTCTATTGCGGCCACCGCAGCTGCTGCCGCTATGGTGACAATGGCGGCAACCAGCGCTTGCGCCTGACAGAGGTGCCCCCAACAAGTGCATTGGTGGCTGTGCTGGTGGGGATTGGTTTTGGCATGACGGAAAGTTTTGTTTTTTGAAGTGATGACACCATCGACGGTGCTAGCGGCGACAGTGATGGCCGATGTCGGCGGCCATGCTTGCCGGGTCGGCGACCACACTGGCCGGGTCGGCGGCCACCTTGGCCATCAGCGGTGCTACTTCGGTGCTGCCGAAATGCTGCCGGTGGCACTGGAGGCGATGCTACCCGTGGTGCTGCCGGCGATGCTACTAACAGTGCTATCGGCAATGCTGATGGAAGTGTTGGTGTTACTATAGGCGGTGCTACCGGTGGTACTGTTGGCTACCAACCGTAGGTATTACTGGCGGTGGAGAACTTCTATGATGCCTACGGCATTGACGGCGGTTGAATAACGTGGTTGCAACACCACCCACGTTGCCACTTTGGTTGCTATTGACTCTACGGTGACAGTGTAGCTCTCATAGCGTGCGGAAGGTCCTAGGAGCGCCAGCAGCGATGGTGACTCTGAGTGTTGATGTTGGAGCTGCATCTATGCTGCGCAGCTAGCGAGGGTTGTCTCGTTGCTCTAATACCATGACAGAATGCACACAAGCAGATGCTAGGCAAAAGAGGCAGAAATCAACTACAAGGGTCTGACGAGCATAACGCATCAACGCGTCTTGCTGTAGGCAATGTGCAAAGAAAGAGAACAACTGAGGCCTAGGCACCCTAAATAGTGTCTGAGAATAAGTGGGTGCACACTCACACAGCAAACACAAGCACAAAATTTTTGGTAGGGCAGTGGAAGAAACGACGAGCTGTCTGAACCTGTACGGTTGCATTGACAAGAGCTACAGCCTGATAGGCTGCACACATATGTGTTATCCCACAGCAAGTATCTAACTAAGAAAGACGTCTTCTGGGCACCTGTGCGGCCACCGTTCTTCTGCCACCTTAGCCATGACAAGGATCTGCACATGAATGGACATGAGCCAAGGGGTTGCCGTAGGCCATGTACGACACACACAACAGTAATTGTAACTACGACCACCGTCAGCATCAAAAGGCCCTCATGACTGTTTTCAAATAACATTGCGTGGCTACACAACGTGCCAAGAATCATCACGAGCAACAGGGATGGTCGATTCACCATTTTTTGTTGCAAACCAATGACTTGAAACGGCAGTGAGATGCAGCTTTCAACAATGTTCCTTCCTTAAATCGACGGCCACATAAAGCGGACCAACTGAGCACTCGAACAACTTCTCCGAACGTACCATAAACCTCATGGGACAGATTGGCCAAAAAAAACTCCCAACTGTCGAAATCACATATAACTTAGCGATCTCCACCGCTATGGGTAAAACGTTGTTTGAAATGGTGCATGGCAAACTTCCCGCCACACCAACTAGATTACATAGCAAGAGCAACATTCGTGAACTCTACGTCCAATGCCACGACTTCTCCACCATTAGGGATGAACATAGCAGAAACTCTCAAAGAAATGGCGATGAAACGAGCAGCCTTTTCACATCGTAGCGCTGATGCTTTCACTACCGATGACAAGTGCTTCTTTGTTTGACCAACATCAAACTTTGTGGAGCTGATTGTTTCAAGCTCAAGCCCCGATGGTTGGGTTCGTCTGAGATCAAGCCTGTGAAAAGCCCCGTGGTTGCGCGACTCAAACTCCCCAAAACTCTGCATGTTCGTCTAGTGTTTTATATCAGCAGACATGAGAACTACTGAGACTCGGGAGAGAACTTCTCCCACAGGGATTTACCTCCCATAGGGATTTACCTCCCACCTCCTGTCTAGGTGGACAAGGACACAGAGTGCTTCATCAAGGACATCCTCGGCCATGAACGTTGTGGTTAAAGAACAGAATATGTTATCAAGTGGCACGGCTACGATGTAGCGCAAAAGAGCTGGGAACCTTACGACAACCTTCAAGACGTCGATCACCTTATCGACGGCTTTTAGCACTAACACATGGCCACATCTCTGCACGTGTTGGGACATTGCAGCTAAAAGGGGGGGGGGGTGGGGGAAGTATTATAAACCAGACGTACATGAGTCCATATTCTTTCTCAGAGGGCATTTCTTTCATTACACAAATAGCCCACCGCGCGTCGAGACCTCAATTCTCACTCTAATGATCGAGGGTTATTCAACCAACTACCCATGCCCTCTAGCAAACCTTCTCGTACTTTCTGACAACACCGACCAATTTTGAGAATGTACAGAAGAAGTATCAGGGCCTTTCAGTTGACTTCTTGACGCACCGAGAAATGTCTCAGTTTGTAAAGATTCATCTTGCATCTTCGGTGATGATCCTTGAAGCCCCCCGACCTCTCGGTGGACCTTCTTGAACATGACCGCTCACCACGCGACCCCACAGTAGTCGTTCGACGATCGACCCAACGACCCCAACTTTGCCTGATTCGAAACTCAACACTGGTACATAAATGTTCGATCACTCCAACAGTTGTCATCGAAGTGCACTTACCACCTTTTATAAATTGCTCAAGTGTCCAAAATCATTAATCGTATTCTGCCATGGAACTTCTACGTGTTCAACATCTACGCTCCGTTCGGCATAACAGATATGACCTTTTTTCTATTGGTTGGTTTCGCATGCCATGATGAAGTATGGAAATGAACTCAACACCTAGGTGATTGTTTACCGATGCTAGGGTAGAGTCACACTTCATGTTTCATAGTCCTTTTCTTTTGGGCTTGCGCCCTAGAGATGGGAAACCTACACAAGTACCTTTCGGGAGGAACTTTACAAGCAACCTGTTGTTCCACGTGGGGGAAGCCACGCCAGGTTATGTGGGAGTCGCACCCACTAAAACCACCCGTAGTGAGAGTGTGGTAACGCTCTCAACGACAAGAGGAGGAGCGGGTTTGAGTTGCCAAAGGCAAGCCCGGCTCAAAAGTTTGTGGATGATCGGAGGTGTCTTGAGAGGTTTTTAGATAGTGAGAAGGTCCTCACTCCTTGATCCCATTTGAGAAGACCTTGGTTGGATAGAGCCCTCCTTACAGCTTGGGAGCGTTCCGGGGGTTAAGAATCAAGGACGACCAGCGCTCACGAGGGGATTGTCTGAAGAAGGGCTTGGAGGTAAGGTTGGAAGGGGACGTCGGGGTGCGAGATGGATTCCCATCGGTGAAGCCAAACCTGGTGCATATAGGACATGAGTATGAGGGCCCGAAGAAGGCGGGTTTGTTTGTAGCATGGAGCGTAGAAAAGGAGGTCCAATTCATGTAGGTTGCGACCTGAAATGTAAGAGCGATTTGTCCATGAGAGCAGTTCGGGACCTCGCGTTATGCGAGGGCACTTAAAAAAGCAATGTTGGATTGTTTCTTCTTGGTTGCATCGGGGGCAATGGCTTGAGTTTGGGAGGAAGTGGTAACGTCGTCGCACCTGGATAGAGCGCAGGAGGATTCGGAGGAGGACATCTCGTGCCTTAGGAGGGAGAATTCGGTGGTAGAAGACTGGAAGGATGGCTTTCCAGTTGAGCTTGTTTGGTGTTTGTTGGGACCACTTTGAGAGAGGGGCTACAATTCGAGGTGGGGGAGAGAAGGAGGCCAATAGTTGCTTCGTTGAGGGACGTTTTTCATCAAGGCTAGAGAATCCATGAGTAGGAAAGAGTGTGTGTCCAGCGTGGGTAACACATGTGTTGTCTCGAACGAAGGCGGGTGTAGCCACATGGATGGGGAGATGAACCCGCGGGAGTCGGCCATATGGGGTGAAAAGGTTGGTCTCAACGTCAATGGAAAACAATTTGCACACAAAGTAGGAAGGGTGTGCTTCAATGTGGAGGTAGATCTCGTGTGGGTATATTGAGAACATTCCTCTTTGTATACAATAGTCGGATAGGGAGGTTAGATGCAAGGCCGATGGAGGGGATGCTAGAGTTGTTTGCCAGTCCTATGGTAACGATCAGAAGATTTTGTTTAGAAGTCTAATTATCAAAGGGGTGAATCCACGGGTCCCTAGTTCTGCGCTGGTGCATTTACGATATGAGTATCTGGGTGTAATCTTGCATACGTTGTTGAGCCGGAGTTGTTTGTGGGGAGGAAAGCTTCACATGCGCGGATGCCATGGGGTGCGTTCGACGAGCGATGGATCCATTTGTGTAAAGCTAGCGGTAGTGCTAAGAGGTCGTCGTTGCACTGAATTGGAGGGAGGATTGTTATCTTGGTCACAAAGAAGGCGTGGGTGTATGCTTGCCATAGCTCAGATAGGTGTAAGGGCAAGGACTTCGTGATGTATGAGAGTGTGAAGAATTGTCCTTGGTAAGGGAAAGATTGAGAGGCAAGGGAGACGATCTTCCACGGACAAAGGGGTGACGGTAGGAGGGAGTAGACCTACTTCGAATGCAGCGCGTCAATTTTGTAGATGGGGTGAACCGTACCTAGTCCTCCATCTCTGGGGTTGGCGTGACGACTGAAAGAGGTATGAGGTAGGTGAGAGGTGGATACATTTTGCTTGTGCGATTGGTGTGAGGTTCCATGGTCCTTTGTCCATGATTGAGCGAACGTTGTAGTTCTCAATTCAAGACGTTAAGTTGTGTTGAGATTGACGAGGGATACCCCAAGCGCTTTTTGAATGGATCTCCTCCAGCTCGACGCTTCCGATGCCGTCGATTGATCCTTCACCGGCAATTTCCCTGTAGAGCTTTAGCAGTCAGCAAGAACAGGGACGTTTTCCCGGAGGTGCCAAATCACGGAGTTCTCGATGGGCGTCGAACGGTTTTGGCGCCGCAAATTCCGGAAATGAGTCCGAGGGTTTGAGCTCTCGTCAAGCACGGGCAGGTCAGAAACATATCCGGGCAGTGAAAAACAAATGGCAAGACCCGCTCCAGCTGCTTCAGCTGCTTCATCTGCTTCTTCCGCTCCCACTTGCGGCATCCCTGTTCCCACACGAGACGAGACGAGTTTTTGAAGATTGGCCTCCTCCCCCTGCTCGTTGCACCTGCCCATGCCACCCCAGAACCGGGCGTCCGTCTCTCGGGAGCTCAACGAACCTCGCCTCGCAACGATTTCAAAATATTTATGACATGTTTATCGGACTGAGCAGCCACCACCGCATATCGGATTTCACTGTGCGTATCGGTCCGCGTTGCGCCGTCCGATCACATCGCCCCGGAAAACTGTCAAGGCATCGA
>SZWC01022928.1:11008-25453 GCA_023375785.1 Penium margaritaceum
AGTAGCGAGATTTTATTTTTTGTTTTTGTCTGGCAATGCACAGCGCTGCACTGCAATGTTTGGTGGTGATGTGCAGCGATGTGCAGTGATGTGCAGTGATGTGCAGTGATGTGCAGTGATGTGCATTGATGTGCAGTGATGTGCAGTGATGTGCAGTGATGTGCAGTGATGTGTAGTGATGTGCAGTGATATGCAGTGATGTGTAGTGATGTGTAGTGATGTGCAGTGATGTGTAGTGATGTGCAGTGATGTGTAGTGATGTGCATTGATGTGCAGTGATGTGTAATGATGTGTAGTGATATGGTTGAAGATTAGGTCGACCGACCACCCCACCCCCCAATTAGCTGCTGGGCCCCCCTCCCCCTCCCAGCCTGGGGGGGGGGGGAGGGAGGGAGGGGGGGACCTTTAAGGGGAAGCGCGCTTCTTTCCGGGCGCTGCGGGGAGGGATGGGACCCATGTTCACTTACCGCAAGAAAACTGTTCTCCACCCCCCTCGCCACCCGCCAGTTCGCACGCAAATCGGCGGCTTGGGGTGGGGTGATTTTTTATGCCGTTGGCGGTTGGTGGTGTGAACAGGCGGACAGGAGGAACCGCCTGCGCGTCAAGACTTGCAGGCGCCTGTGTGTCTCAACTGACGTGCAGGACTGCCTGCGCGCTTGTTTGGTTTTTGGTCCCCCCGTCGTGATCAGGACTGCCCGTGCCTTCTTCTTTGCTTAGTTCGGGTCTGGGCAGGGGGCGCACCCAGACAGCCTAGGTAGTGAACCTGGGTGCACATGGACGAAAGCAGGGGGGTGCTTAGTTTCAGCCCATTCTGAGCACTTTGTGTCCAACTCGACCGTCGACCTTCGGTCACTTGCCCTAGGAGGTAGAGGTCGACCTTTGACTTCCACCCTCGATCGCTCAGATGGGTTGTGAGCAAAGGATGCACGACAGCGCAGGGTGGTGGACGGTGATCCACGGAACGTTCGGCAATGTTAGGCAGTGAACAGCAGCGTATGGCATCGTACCTCGATGTGTGGCATGCATCAGCAACGTATGACGATGTGTTGACTGGACGGCATCACCGTTGTACATGGTGATGTACAACAGCATTCCATGGGAATGTATGGCAATGTTCGTTGAAGTACGGTGAAGTACGGTGAAGTACGGTGAAGTATGGTGAAGTAAGGTGAAGTACGGTGAAGCACGGTAAAGTACGGTGAAGTACGGTGAAGTACGGTGAAGTACGGTGAAGTATGGTGAAGTACGGTGAGGTACGGTAAAGTATGGTGAAGTATGGTGAAGTACCGTAAAGTATGGTGAAGTACGGTGAAGTACGGTGAAGTATGGTGAAGTACGGTGAAGTACGGTGAAGTACGGTGAAGTATGATGATGTACGGTGAAGTATGGTGAAGTACGGTGAAGTACGGTGAAGTACGGTGAAGTATGGTGAAGTATGGTGAAGTATGGTGAAGTACGGTGAAGGACGGTGAAGTACGGTGAAGTACGGTGAAGTATGGTAAAGCATGGTGAAGTATAGTGAAGTACCGTAAAGTATGGTGAAGTACGGTGAAGTACGGTGAAGTACGGTGAAGTATGGTGAAGTATGGTTAATTATGGCGATGCAGTGTGTTCTTCAATGTGTGGCGATGTATGCTTCGTACAACGATGTATGGGACCATGTGGTGGTGATTGGATATCCTCTGAGCCAAGAGTGGGGACTCCTCTGTATTCCACGTTCATGCATGCACACAGACATGTCGTCTCACTGTCTGTGTGTCGCATGTGTTGTCTCTTTCTCTTTCCATGGCCGTTCCAATCGCGTCTGCCTGCGTCACTGCAAACAAGGCGTTCTTTACTGCACCTCCTCCTCCTGAATGCACCTCCTCCTCCTGAATGCACCTCCTCCTCCTGAATGCACCTCCTCATGTTCTGTGCTGTCGCATGGCTTTGTTTGCGTGCCATCATTTTTACTCGCGCATGTGGCAGCCTCGGGTTTTCCGCTGTTGCTGCTGCTGCCACAGGAGGTGTTGGAGGCAGTCGTGCAGCAGCTGCCGCTCAACGACGTGTGGACGCTGTGGCAGATCAGCCGTCAGCTGCGCAGCGCCGTCTCCGACTGCACATGGGCTGCGCCTGTGCGCCTGCGCAAGCTGCGGCAGCGCACGCCCGACTGCATGCTGGCGCTGCGCATGTTCAGGCCTGGCCGGGTGGCCGTCCTGTCCGTCGAGGAGCCGCTCCCGACCGAACCTCCCTGTGCCCCCCGTTCAGCCACCACAGCAGATGCTGCAGCACCAGCCGCTGTGGCCGTCGCTGTCGCCGCCACTGCTGGTGCCGCTCCAGCAGCAGCGGTGACGGCGGGAGCAGCCATCGACGCAGAAGCATCGTCCTTGCTCGCGGCGAGGCAGGCTGCCGAAGTGGAGGCCACAGGGGATCACATAGCACACACTGCTGGTACCTTAGCTGGGGGGAACGTACCCACAACCCCATCATGCATGAGTCGAGCGCATGTCGTTCTCAAGCTGCTCTCTCCACACCTGCCGCACATCACGTCCTTGGCAATGAGTCCAGGGGCTGACTGCGATGCCGGCTCTCATCCGCACCCCCCTGCCTCGTCCACAGCCTCACCCACTTGGCCGCGTGCCAGCTCTTATGGCGCTTCGTTGCAACGGCTCTACTGCAGCCCCGCCTACGTCTCAGCAGCCGACATGGGTAGGCTCACGGCGCTCAGGTCCCTCCATCTGCAAGGCTCAAAGCCAGAGCACCTCCTCCCGGCGGCGGCCGCTCTTCCCGCCCTCACTGCCCTCAAGGCGACGTCCGTAGAGACTATGCCAGTGAGCCAGGCTGCTGTAGATGGCATGCGTGGTCTAGAGACGCTTTCGATGGGCGCCTTGGGGTCCACCCTCGGCCTGTCCTTTTCGAGGCTGCAGAACCTGACAGAGGTGGAGCTGAGGGCGCGAGAGCTGTCCTTGGGCCTCCTCGCAGGCCTGCCACGGCTCAAGTCCGCAAAGCTTCAGGTGCGTCTCCTCGTCCCACCTCCGGCCTCGGCGCGGCCTCCGCTGGCTCCCACGCTCCAGTTCCTCTCCCTCTCGGTGCGAGAGGAGGGGGTTGTGCCCCTTCGTCTCCTCTCAACGCTGGAGTCGATAATCCTTTGTGGCGTGAAAGGGCTGTCGTTTGACGGCTCTCTGGGGGACCTCTCCAGCTTGCGCAGCTTCCAGTGTTGGGGCGTGGACGACGACTGCGAGAAGCTCGACTCGAAGCAGTTTGCGCTGCTGCCGCACCTGAGGGAGGTGGAGGCGCATCTGCGCTTGTTCCTGCGGCCTGTCTGCACCGCCGCGTTGCGCTACGCGCGGCGCGTATCGCTGTCGGCGTTTTTGCAGCAGACGGAAGAGGAGGGCTTGCCGTTGCTCGCGGCTGCAGAGGATATGAGCATCGTGTGCCCTTTCTTGGACCAGTTGGAAGAGGAGGAGCCGTCTGCTCTGACAGCAGCAGCAGCAGCAGCAGGAGGAGGAGGAGGAGGAGGGGATGGGAGTGCTGCAAAGTTTTTCCCAGGCATGCCTTTTGACAGTCTGGACAGGCTCCCATCTCTCACCAGCCTCGACGTGGTGTTCAGGGACAGAGCTGGGCACCATTGTCGTCCGTTGAGCGCGGGGCTGTGTTCAACGCGCCCCTTGAGCCCCTTTGTGAGGCTGCGCTCGCTCTCGCTGTCTGCCGTCTCCAGCGGCACGAGGACCTCGGGCCCGTTCCTGCGTTGGGAGGTGAGCGGTGCAGTGGTGCCGAGGTTGCGGGAGCTGGAGCTGGTAGGGTGGCACGTGCCGCGCCTGGGATGGCTGAACGAGCTCACCCACCTTGTGGTGTTGAGCATGACTGAGATGCAGAAGGGGGTGCTGGATCCAGTGCCGGAGGGCGGCTTGAGCAGGCTACGAACCTTGGAGCTAGGAGGCTCCCACTGGGAGCAGATCCCATGCTCGTGGTTCCTCCTCCCCTCGCTTCTGCGGTTGAGTCTGCGGGGGTGCAGTGCCCTTCTGTCGCTTCCGGAGCTGCGATGTTCAGCCTCTTTGCCAGCGTCACAGCTGCGGCGAGTGGATCTTGTGGGCTGTGTGCACCTCACTCATCTGCCACACTCGTTTGTGGAGGGGCTGACTGCGCTCGCGTGCATCAGTCTTGTCCGGTGTGGCTTCGACTTGTTCCAGGACTCGGTTCTCACACGGGCTGCCATGCTGGGGATGTGTGCACAGTGATTTTCGACAAGCCCTGCCGCCGCAGTGTGCGAGTCTGAACAATGTGCAGGTGGAACGAAAGGGAGAGAAAGAAGAGGTCCGACTACTGCGGGTTGTCTGCATTTGTAAATGAGTCTTTTCTGTATGCCAACTAGTTTCACGGATTGCGTATCACCTGTACAGAAAGATAGCCGGTGCATAGTTTGTGCTTGTGACATTTTCTTGTCAGCACTGGCAAATCCCTTCATGAGCCTTTGAGTGAGTGTGGGATGCGGGGCTCCATCTCTGCATGAGGGAGGGTGGAGACGTATCGGTGCTTTTGTTTTTTAGCATGCGTGGAGACACTCGTGTGAGCTGCACTTGTTGGTGCGTCTCAGGCGTGAGCAAGCCATGCTTGAATCCCCTGGTCTTGCAAGAGCAGTCCCTTGTGCGAAGTCCATGGTTTGTTTTGTGCAGGGCTGCAATACGGTGGTATCGAGTACCGCGGTACCGCAGTACAATGGTATGAATACCACGGTATGAATACCGTGGTAATGTAGTTTTCTAGCAGGTCATTACCGATATCGGTACCAGTACTGCGTTACCGACGGTATTGGTAAAGCACTGCGGTATTATAAATGTACCGCGGTACACGGTATACCGCTGAATAAAACACACATTGTACCACGGTATTGAGAATATTCCTGGAAACTTCCTAGCTCAACTGTTCACTAGCCTGACACCACTGATCTGGCTAGTTGATTCACAGGTCATGCAAGGAACAGTGAGAGCAAGATTGGAACACATGATGTGAACCAAGGCCTAGCTTAAGCATGATGCATAGTAAGTGACAAAATGGGAAGGCCAGGTCATAAGTGCCGTCTGCTAGCGGCGGTGCGTCGACCGGTCTCATTTTCCTGCTACAGACAAACTGGTCGAAAACCATGTTTTTGGGTATATCTCCTTGCTCAGGCATCCGAATCAAGAACCGTCATAACCAAACGGAGCAGGGTGCAAAATCCTACGCAACGAATGCCCACACACCATGATTCAGTCACCAACAAGCGTCTGATAAATGGAAAACCTGCAATCGGCCAATCGGCCTCACTGCCGAAAAGCCTGGAACGGTCGAGCCTGAGCCCCAGCTCCTCACGAGTGTCACTAGTGGATAGTCGTGGAGTCTCAGGCACTCCCAAGTCCACGTTAGCTTCCCCGCTGGTATGAGGTGGCTGTCTTGTCAGGGATATGCAGGAGCATGGGCATGAGCCGAGGGGTCACCATAAGCTGTGGACAACATCACTCCCCCATGACCGGATGGCGAACAAGTCCATGCACGTACAGGCACTGGCAAACAGAAGCAACAGCTGGCATGAGGAGGTCAGTCAGCAGCGGGTGGAGGGCGAAGTTCCACAGAACGTGAAGTCGCAAGAAACCTCGTACGGCCGATGGCCTTTGTCAGGAAGTCAGCACGCTGCACATCCGTACCTACCCAGATGACCTCGATCTCGTGTCTTTGGACAAGTGTACGCACGTAGTGGTGCTCAATGCCAATGTGCTTCGTGCGAGCATGAAACACACCAGTGTTGTCGGCAGTGGCGATCCCGCTCTGGTGGTCGCAACGTAGCACACCAGGGGGTAGGGACTGACGCAACTCACGCAACAGATGCACCACCCACACGCTCTTGACAGCACCAGCACCGAGTGCCACGTACTCAGCCTCAGTTGTGCTGGGAGCAATGCAGCCCTTCTTATCACTCCGCCAAGACACAGCCGTGCCGCCGATCAAGAAGATATAGCCTGTCCGGCTCTTACCGTCTGGACTCCAAGCCCAGTCACTATCGGTGTAACCGTCAAGCACCACAGAGGGATAACTGCGGCAGCACAGACCGATGCGTGCGGCAAACACGACATACCTCACAGAGCGGAGAGCAGCTTCCAAAAATTGTGTGCGCGATGCTTGGGAGAACTTTGCAAGCAGGTTGATAGTGAAGGCGATGTCGGGTCGCGTCGTCGTGGATAAGTACATGAGCAAACCGATGACTCGCAGGTACAGAGTCATGTCGACAAGCTCCCCCAGCTCAACTGGATTGTCGCCCTTCAAGGCATTTTGTCCATCAGGCGTGAGCGGTGTGGACGTAGTGCGGATAGGAGCGAGGAAGTTAGTAAAACGTTCCCCCAAGGTGAGAGTGTACCGCTCCTGATGCACCAGAAGCGTCCGACACGTGCGATTGCGCATAATCTGCATGCCCAAAAACACTGCAGCCTCCCCCAAATCCTTCATCTTGTACGCCGCCTGTAGCACGGCCTTGGCTTCCTCAACAGCCTTCCGGTCGGGAGAAGCGATCAGGAGATCGTCGACGTAGACCAGAATGACCGTGAGCTGCGCAGAGGCTTGTGAGAGGAAGAGAGAGGGATCCGAGGCACTCTGGATGTACCCAGCCCTCAATAGTGTGCCAGTGATCTCTTTGTTCCAACAACAAGGCAACTGCTTCAGACCATACAAGGCCTTCCGCAGTCGATGCACACGACCGGTGCCGTCCTCGAAGCCGGGAGGCTGGACCATGTAGATCTCCTCCAAATTTCCATGGAGGAATGCGTTGTTTACGTCCATCAGGTGTAACTCCCAGTCATGTTGGGTTGTCTGGCACATCAAGGCCACTGTTGTGGTTGTGCGACCGACAGGGGCGAAGGTCTCGGTGAAGTGGATACCTTCTACCTGAGAGAACCCCTTGGCAATCAGTCGTGCCTTGTAGCGTTCCTCTCAGCCATCCGGCTTCAGCTTCTTGCGTAAGACCCACTTGGCCTTCACAGCCTTGCGACCGTGAGGCAGGTCCACGAGCTCGAAGACCTTGTTCTCCTCGATGGCAGTGAGCTAGGCCTGACACGCAGCACGCCAGAGCGCCGAATCAGACCCTGCCAGAGCCTCATGGAGTGTGCTAGGGTCAGGTGCCACACCCGCCACACTGGGGTCAAGCCTCGCGCCGGTCACATGGCCAGAGCATAAGCAACAGAGGGAGAACCCAAAGTGACCGTCGACTCTGAAGAGTCAAGTGCCAATTTGCGCTCATGAGCAAGGAGCACTAGGCCCGTCTCACATGCAGGGTGAACCTCCTTGAGGCCCAGATCACTAAGGCTAAGGGCCTTCGTGCCAGGGTCACCACTGCGTACGCTACGAGTGGGGCAAGGACGCAAACGTCCACCCTCGACACGCTGATGGGGCTCAGTGAGTTGCGCAACTGGTAAAGGGGGCGCAGATAAAGTGGAGGCAGGAGACACGGGCAGCCGAAGTACAGGTGCCGGCGACGTAGGCACTGACGGCTCAGACAAAGCAGGAGATGCAAGGTCAGGCAAGGCAGCAAGTGGCAACGTCGGCACGATGGGTGATGCTGGCAACATAGGCGAGGCAGTGACCGGCGACGACGGCGACACTAGCATGGTGGGCGAGGCGGCAACGGGCAACGCCGGTGACACTGGCAAGGTGGGCAAGACAGTAACGGGCAACGCCGGTGACACTCGCAAGGCAGGCGAGGCAGCAACAGGCGACGCTGGCGACACTGGCAAGGCAGGCGAGGCTACAACAGGCGACGCTGGCGACACTGGCAAGGCGGGGGAGGCAGCAACAGGTAATGCAGGATGGGCAGGCAAGGCACCCGAGGGGTGGGATGGCTTAGGAGCGATAGGGCTGCAAGAGCGGACAAAGTCTGCCGGCCCAATACACTCCCCCACGCGAGGAGAAGGAACACAACCGGGAGCGTTCTGCAGCAATGCATTGCCAGCGGTCAAGTTGTGATACGTGAGGCGCTAAAAAAAGAGTGCGTCACTTGACTCAACAATGCGGCGTTGACTCGAATCCCAGAAGCGCCAGGCCTTGGAGCGAGGGGCGATGCCCACGAACACGCAAATGCGGCCGCGAGGGAAGAGCTTAGACCCTTGCTGCTCAGGTGTGAACCAGACGCAAGCAAGGGATCCCCACATGCGCATGAGTCGGAGGTCAGCTTGGCAGCCAAACCACAGCTCGTACGGGGTGCGGTTGTTTGGGAGCAGCCCATGTGGAATCCGGTTCCACACCCATGTCATGTAGGCCATGCCCTTAAATGAAAACGCCTATGGCATGCCAGTGTCCACCCGCATTGAACGAATCGCATCCTCCATGGTGCCATTCCATCGTTCAGACACACCATTCTCTTGAGGTGTGGCGGTGGCAGAGAGGTTGTGAGCAACTCCTAGCGCTTCGAAGTGCCGCGTTAAGTCCTTAAGAAACTCTCCACCACGATCCGAGCGGAACGTCTGGAGGAGGTGCCGGGACTGCTGCTCAGGCATGACCAGCCAAGTGCACACCGCAAGGGCGGCATCACTCTTCTGACGAAGACTGAAGACCCAACGCATGTGGATAAAGTCATTAGTGATCGTCAGGGCATACCTTCCTCTATCCTCCTGAAACTCAACATGGAGGGGTCCTAGGAGGTCAGAGTGAACCAACTCGAGAGGCCGAAGCGCCCGCGAGTTGGAAGGAGGGTACGTGGCCCGGTGCATCTTTCCTTGAGCGCACTCGAGATAGCCGGTCTTGGGCGGTGTCTCAAAAGACGCCGCATCAAGACCAAGCGCGGAATGTGTGCGCACTAGACGATCGATACCGTGTAGGTGTACATGGCACAGGCGTCTGTGCAATAGACGTTGGTGCTCGGGTGACAAAGTGCCCGTCAGAAACACACGAGCAGAGGTTGGGGAGGGCGAGGGAGGAGTAGACGTAGGGCAGCCAGAGACATGATACAAGTCATCCACAGCCGCCCCAGGTAAGACCACCTCTTGCGTGGCACAGACAAACACAGTGGCATCCTGACCTGTGAAGGACACACCGAGTCCCATGCAAGGGCAAGCACGTCCGGAAAGTAGGCAGAGCTCCAACGTAGGCACATACAAAACGTCCGAGATATACAAGGGGCCAGACGGCCCGTGGAACTGCACTACACCTACGCCCTGGAGTGGGACCTCATGACCAGCTGATGTACGCACGGACTGAACTGACCCAACAGGACCCAGCACGACAAAGTCATGACGACGACAGGTCATGTGATGGGTGGCACCTGTATCAATGATCCAGTGGCATCTGTCACACGCTCTGTCGCTGTGACGTAACAACGAGCATCAGTGCAAGCGACAGAAGCAGGCTGCTCCGCAGAGAGCTGCAATGTTGACAGACGAGCAACAACACTTGACTGAGACTCATGAAGCCACGACGGGTCATCTGGACCTATGCATGACTCGACACGACACTGCGACAGGACACTTCCATCATCCCGCCCGACAAAAGACTCGACAGACTGGACATAACAGGCGACACCATTGTCACCATCTCGACGCGATGCCACGGACTCGACATGACCAACAGTGGGACCCCTCGACTCAGCTATGTTACTCGTACTCCCCTGAATGGAGAGCCCCATCCGTTGGTGGAGCTCGGCGAGCTGACGGTTCCCAGCGGCAAGGATCTACTGCTTAAGCTCAGCGATCTGGCAGGCCTCTGCGACAAGCTGTTGTGTCGGGGAAATCACGCTACTGACAGGATGGGAGGTGGAGGACATGGAAACGAGACCAGTTGCCTGGCTCGCTGCTGCTACGGTGGTGACTACTCTGTGGCCTTGCTGTCATTGCAGTGTGCTACTCTGTCACTACTACCGCTATTGCTGCTATCGTCGGACCACTGCCACCGTTGACTCAGACGGCGTTGGCACTCTACCTCCTCAGCTCCTCGTGCCGTCGTAGCGGCTGAAAAAATTCGGCAGCAATTACCCCGCCCCAGTGGGTGTGGAAAAAATGCCGAGGCCTATTTCAGCCTGGGAACGCCGTGGGTGGACCCCCCCAGCTGCCGGAAAAAACCGACAACGTTCCCCCTGCCCCAGTGGGCGTGAAAAAATGGGAGGGTCTTGGGGGAGCTCCGGGTACCTGCCCCAGACCCCAACCCACCCAAGGGACCAGCAAGGGGGAGTTCAAAGCGAGAGGAGAGGGGAATACCAAGGAAGAGGAAGGAAAAATGCAACCACTGCTGCTGTCGAGGCCACTGCAACTGCCGCCGATGATGCCGCTATTGCCGCCGCTCCTCCTATTGCTTCTCCTCCTGTCGCTGTTGTCGTCGATCACTGCAGCTGCAATCTGCTGCTGATGCACGTTGCTATTGCTGCACACTTCTGCTGCCGCAAGCTGCTGCTGTTGTACGCCGCCGCCACTGCTGCTAGCTGCTGCTGCTGTGTGGAGCTCCTGGTGCTGACGGCCAAAGATTTGGCTAAGTGCTAAAATTTAAAAATTTCGGCACTAAAACATCAAGGTTGTCCAAATCAATCGAAATTTGGACCACAGAGGCTCCTGAACTTGCTGAACATGATGGTGAAATTTTCGGTCGCAAAACGTTGAGAAAAGTGGCAAAACGTCACTTTTCCCTGTTCTGTCCGAATTTCAGCAGAAAAACAAATCTGCGGTGTACTTGAGTCTTTGCTGGTGGTTACAGAGCACGAACCTGAGCATGAATTGTAGCCCTGGAGATTTTGAGAGAATAGCTTTCCAACGCACCCTCGAATGCCTAAAACGGTGTTCATTTGAAGCCAGGGCAAGCTCGTGCCGACGGAGAGGTGGTGGCTGACGCGATTTTCGTCCGCGGCTCCTCCACGGAGCCGCGGACGAAAATGGCGCCTTGCAATGGCGCAGGTTGGTGGGTCCTCCCACGGACGTGGAGGAGCCGCGGACAAAAATCGCATCTCCACCTACGCCTTGCAGTGGCGCAGGTTGGTGGGTCAACCAAACGGAGCATGGTGCAAAATCCTACGCAACCAATGCCCAAAAACAATGATTCAGTCACCAACAAGCGTCTGATAAATGGAAAACCTGCAATCGGCCAATCGGCCCCACTATCGAAAAGCCTGGAACGGTCGAGCCTGAGCCCCAGCTCCTCACAAGTGTCACTGGTGGATAGTCCTGGAGTCTCGGGCACTCCTAAGGCCACGTCAGCTACCCCATTGGTCTGAGGTGGCTGTCTCGTCAGGGATCTGCACGAGCATGGGCATGAGCCGAGGGGTCACCATAAGCTGTGGACAACATCAGGTACTACAATGTGTACCAGGGTACTGAATGTCCCAATGATTTGCTATCACCAAAAAATGAATTGTAAGCTCAAAAATTGAGATCATCTCATGAATCTGGAACACAAGTGTATTTACACGCAAAGAAAAGATACATATTTTCATGATATTCACTTGCAATGTGATGATGTTTAGGGGCGGAGTGGAAGTTAGCGGACAGGGAAGGGAGGAGGGTGAGTTGGGAACAAGACACTCTATTTCAAAAGTTTAGTCACATGTATGACATCATGAGCACAATGGTGCCAGCGACGGGCTCATAAGGTACCAATCGTACAAGCACATGTAAGCCACTATGTTGTCTTCATCAAGGTTATGTCGGAAACCACCCAATAGGCGACGACCGCCACTGAACTTCCTCTCACAAGGCGCACTCAAGCAAGGGATAGGAAGCACATCCCGTGCTAGTAGAGCCATGCCCGCAGCTCAACACACTTTCTCTCCCACTATGACAGAGGTGCATCCGTGGCGCTGTCGAACGACTCATTGATTTAACACCTACCTTCCTCATTTGTCCGACTTCCAACACGTCTTCTTGCTGGAGCGTAATCATCGTCCTCCCATGCGGTCACTGATGCAATGGTAGACTGTCTCCAACTGCCACCCCCCCCTCCCCCCAGCCGACCTTGCTTCCCTTCGTGCATCCTCAGCTGCCACAACTGCCTTGTACTCTGTCAATGCGTCATGTTCAAGCAACTTGACCTTGTCGCGATGGCTGCATGTGCGCCCATCAATTGCCTCGCTCCTCCTGAGGCGACGTGATTCATTGGCTGTCCGGCACCGCCGGCAATCCAATGAATCATGTTGCGCATCTTGCGGTTGCGTCATGCAACCGCAAGTCGAAATGCACAAACCCATGCAACTTCTGTGGGTTTTGCATTTTATCTTTCCACTGTCAATCTTGCAAGATTGACGGCGGTAGAGCTGACTATCGGACAGTTGCCGTAAATCTCGCATGGACTGACAGCATGAGGAATTGTTCTGGTTGATAATGGCATTACGTTCTCCAATATTTGTAACGTGTTACCGGTATTCCAGGAACATTCTCTTTTTGGCGTATGGTGTTAGTGCGGTATTGTACCTAGGTACAATACCTTGGTACAAGAGAGGGGTACCCTGAGAGGTCAGTGACGATATCATACCGGTACCGTACCGCCGTATTCTCAATACCGCTGTACAAGAAAACGGTGTACCACGGTACAGGTTATACCGCCATCAGCCTTTGTTTTGTGTACGGCTTAACTCCTCGACAGTTAAGCCAGGAATGAATGTGGCTGTCAGCTGTTGAGAACCTGCAGTTGCCGTCCTCCTGTAGATAATGATGGGGGCGATTATGGTGATGACAACGGCTACATCGACGACGAGGACGAAGACGACGGCGTTGGCGGCGGCTGCAGTGGCGGCGACGACGATGAAGAAAGTGACGACGACAGCAATGACGACGATGACGACAATGACGACGACGATGATGATGACGACGATAATGATAACAACGATGACGACGAGGACAACGAGGACGACAACAACGATGACAACGATGACAGCGGCGGAGGTTGTGATGATGATGATGACCCACGTTGTCCCTGTTGTCGTTGCCATCAATGTCATTGTTGTCGTCGACGGTGACTGCGACGGTGTCGTCCCCGTCCTTGTCGCCATTGTCGCCGCCGCCACTGCCGCCATTGTTGTCGTCGTGGTCGTCCTCATCCTCGTCGTTGTCGTCCTTATCGTTGTGGTCATCGTCGTAGTCGTCATCGTCATCGTCATCATCATCATCATCACCATCACCATCACCATCACCATCATCACCATCATCATCATCATCATCATCATCATCATCATCATTATCATCATCATTATCATCACCATCATCGTCATCATCATCCTCATCGTTATCGTCATCATTATCATCATCATCATCATTGTCATCGTTGTCGTCGTCGTCACCGGTGGCGGCGGCGGCGGCATCACCGTCGTCGTCGTCGTCGTCGTCATCATCATCGTCATCGTCATCGTCATCGTCATCATCACCATCACCATCATCATCATCATTGTCATCATTATCATCAATATTATCAACATCATCAACTTCATCATCATCACCATCATCATCAACAACATCATCGTCGTCATTGTCATCGTCATCATCCTCGCCGTCGCCATCTCCATCGCCATCGCCATCGTCATTGCCATCGTCATCGTCATCGTCATCGTCATCATCGTCATCGTCATTGTCGTCGTCATCGTCATCTCCATCGTCATCGTCATCGTCATCGTCATCGTCATCGTCATCGTCATCGTCATTGTCACCGTCACCATTACCAATACCGTCACCATCACCGTCACCGTCACCGTCACTATCATCGTCACCGTCATCGTCATCATCATCGTCATCGTACCCGTCATCGTCATCGTCATCGTCATCGTCATCGTCATCGTCATCGTCATGGTCATCATCATCGTCATCATCATCGTCATCGACATCGTTGCCGTTATCATCATCGTCATCGTTGCCGTTATCATCATCATCATCCTCCTCCTCGTTAGCGTCGTCATTAGCGTCGTTGTCATCGTCATTACGAACGCCGTCGCAAACGCCATCACAATCGCCATCGCCATTGCCATCCTCATTGTCATCGTCATTTTCATCCTCATCGCCATTGCTATCGCTATCGTCATCTTCCCTGTCACTGTTGACATCGTTTACGTCAATGTCACTGCCCTCATTGACACCTTCATCATCGTCGTTGTCTTCCTCATAGGCGCCGACGCCACTAGCGTCGTTGGCTTTGTCGTTGTCATCTTTATCGCCGTCATCATCGTCATTGTCGTCGTCGTCATCGTTATTGTCGTCGTTGTCGTCGTCGTCATTGTCTTTGTCGTCGTCGTCGTCCTCCTCATCGCCGTCGTCGTCATTGTCATCTTTTTCTTCGGTGGTGGTGGCGGCGGCGACCTCGTATCTGACGCGGATGTCGACGCCAACGCCGCCGTCGCTTACGCCGCCACCGCCACCGCCGCCGGTCCGCCACCACCGTTGTTGCCACCGCTGCTGCTGCCACCGCCATCGCCGCCACTGCCGCCGCCGCCGCCATCGCCGCCATTTCCTCCTCCTCCTCCTCCTCCTCCTCCTGCTCTTCCTCCTC